>JACEEZ010020660.1:213184-215684 GCA_016584305.1 Chionoecetes opilio | reverse complement strand
ACAGGTCATAGCTATAAAACATTGCTTATAGTCACTAAAAATCGTCTAATGGTACCCAAATCACAATGGAAATTACGTTCTGGGCCTCAAGGGGTTAAAATGATGCCTGTGTTTACCTGATACTAAGGTTAACTATGATGAAATACAACTGACATTTAGAAGAAGTGTAGTATTCCCTTCTCCTGGCATCAAATATCAGTCAGTAAGCAGCAAGGGGGCACCGTTTTTCACCTCGTAAAAAAAATTATAGTAGTAGTAGTAGTAGTAGTAGTAGTAAGAAGAAGAAGTTGTAGTAGTAGTAGTAGTAGTAGTAGTGATAGAGGTTGTGGTGGTAGTTAGTAGTAGTAGTAGTAGTAGTAGTAGTAGAAGTAGTAGTAGTAGTAGTAGTGATAGAGGTTGTGGTGGTAGTTAGTTGTAGAAGTAGTAGTAGTAGTAGTGATAGAGGTTGTGATGGTAGTTAGTAGTAGTAGTAGTAGTAGAAGTAGTAGTAGTAGTAGTAGAAGTAGTAGTAGTAGTAGTGATAGAGGTTGTGGTGGTAGTTAGTAGTAGTAGTAGTGATAGAGGTTGTGATGGTAGGTAGTAGTAGTAGTAGTAGTAGTAGAAGTAGTAGTAGTAGTAGTAGTGATAGAGGTTGTGGTGGTAGTTAGTAGTAGTAGTAGTAGTAGTAGTAGTAGTAGTAGTAGTAGTAGTCATCATCATCATCATCATCATCTTTATAGCATAACATACAAGGAGTTGTATATTGCATATCACAAAAAATAATGATCCTGAATGTGAAGGAAGGGGAACTGGTGTCCTGTGTTCATGGTTCTGAAGACAAGGAATTCTTGCTAACATTACAGCCAGGCTAATATCTAAACAAGTTATTTTATAAATTCTGAATAAAAAACTTCAAAAAGATTTAAAAGACTTACCCTCAAAACACAAAGCTTTGTTCAAAATATATACAGAATAATTTTTCTTGCTTAAAGATCTAAAATAGCTACCGTAGATAACAGTAAAGTCGCCACCTGCACTAATGTCGCCAGGCGCCAAATATTACGAATGATAGCCTCACTACTGCTGTGTCTGTGCCACTGAAGATGATACACAGTAGTTTATATCATGACTGTATAAGCTACCCTGTTTCAGCGTTGTTTTATGCTTTGTAGCTGCAAGTATAGACGGTTTACAATTTCGCTACGCATTTTTTTTTTGGGCGACGACGACAGCGGTACGACACTCAGTAAATAAACACTAGATGGCGACTCTACTGTTGGTAGCCACTTTGTAGATATTTTAGTCATTTGTTCATTTATAGCCCTACTATGACACAGATGAAGACACAAAATGACACAGACTCTCCAGATAGCCCCTTCTAACTGTCCTGAAATCATGGATGTAGAAATGTAACTATTAACGCCACCACACGACTGTCAACAGAAAAAAAGTTGACCTGGCGACTTACTGTTATCTACGGTAGCTTGACTGTTGGTACATGGTTTTTTAATGAAAGCATGTGACACTCTCTGACAATATTGTGATTAATGGTTAAAAATGGACATCCTAAAATTTTCTTAAGTGCATTTGTATAAGCTATCTCAAATGTTTTAAATATATAAGTTGAGTTAATCTTACGTAAATTCCACATTTGAAGACCCTAGATAGGAATACTGTATGACTTGAAGAGAAAAAGTAATGCTTGTGATTGGATCCCTTTAAATTTACGCAAGACAGTGTTACATTTACTGTCAACACTTTGAAGCCTTTCCTCTACATCTAATTTTATCACAACAATTGAATGCAAATAATGTCCTAAATACTTGTAATTTTCCACGATTTTATAGTGACTTATATATCCCTTATATATAGTAGTGGTAGTAGTGGTGGTAGTGGTAGTAGCTGTGGTAGTAATGGTAGTGGTGGTAGAAGTGGTAGTAGTGGTAGAAGTAGTAGTAGTGGTAGTGGTAGTAGTGGTAGTAGTAGTGGTAGTAGTGGTAGTAGTGGTAGTGGTAGTAGTGGTAGTGGTAGTAGTGGTAGTGGTAGTAGTGGTAGTGGTAGAAGTAGTAGTAGGGGTAGTGGTAGTGGTAGTAGTAGTAGTAGTAGTAGTAGTGGTAGTAGTGGTAGAAGTAGTAGTAGGGGTAGTAGTGGTAGTGGTAGTAGTAGTAGAAGTAGAAGTAGTAGTTATAGTAGTAGTTATGTAAGACTTATAAATCCCTTCACCTTACACTTCTTGTTGACATCAGGAAAGACCATACATTAGAGTGTGAATGTTTTAAACCTTTAGTTTCAAACTTTTGTATTTTGCTTTCAAATACATCTGTAGTTTGTAATTTATTATGAGAGTCAGCAAGTAAAACTATGTCATCAGCACACGCTATAATATTCATTCTAAATGCTCCATATTTACATCCTACGTCAAGGTTGGATATGTCCCTGAAGTAGTAGTAGTAGTAGTAGTAGTAGTAGTGGTAGTAGTGGTAGTAGTAGTGTAGTATAGTAGTAGTAGTAGTAGTAGAAA
>JACEEZ010020660.1:178184-208184 GCA_016584305.1 Chionoecetes opilio | reverse complement strand
CACACACACACACACACACACAACACGCACACACCACCACACACACACACACACACACACCGCACATGCATACAAAACTTACGGTAGAATACATTTAGTTACTGACCTTGCCGAATGGTGAGAGAGAGAGAGAGAGAGAGAGAGAGAGAGAGAAGAGAGGAGAGAGAAGAGACGAGAGAAGAGAGAGAGAGAGAGAGCTTACACACACTTCACAGACATAATAATGTAAATTGTTGAGATGTCTCCCACAGATGTCACGGCCTCTTGTAGCTTCCTTATGTTCTGATGTTCCTATGTCCCCCCCCCCTCATCTACCCCCCCCCCCCCCCCTACAGATGTCCAGAACCGGGCCCGTAGCCAGGACTTGAAGTTTGGGGGCTATTTCCATTTTAGGGGGGCTATTTCCATCTTAGGGGGGGCTATTTCCATTATAGGGGGGGTTCTAATTTCCATCGTAGGGGGGCTATTTTCATCTTAGGGGGGCTATTACCATCGTAGGGGGGCTATTTTCATCTTAGGGGGGGCTATTACCATCGTAGGGGGGCTATTTCCATCTGTAGGGGGGCTATTTCCATCTTAGGGGGGCTATTACCATCGTAGGGGGCTATTTTCATCTAGGGGGGCTATTACCATCGTAGGGGGGCTATTTCACGTAGGGGGGCTATTATCCATCGTAGGGGGGCTATTTCCATCAGTAGGGGGGCTATTTCCATCGTAGGGGGGCTATATCCATCGTAGGGGGGCTATTTCATCGTAGGGGGGGGCTATTTCCATCGAAGGGGGGCTATTTCCATCGTAGGGGGGCTTATTTCCATCGTAGGGGGGCTATTGCCATCGTAGGGGGGGCTATTTCCATCGTAGGGGGGCTATTCCATCGTAGGGGGGCTATTTCCATCGTAGGGGGCTATATCCATCGTAGGGGGCTATTTCCATCTAGGGGGGCTATTTCCATCGTAGGGGGGCTATTTCCATCGTAGGGGGCTATTTCCATCGTAGGGGGCTATTTCCATCGTAGGGGGTATTCCATCGTAGGGGGGCTATTTCCATCGTAGGGGGGCTATTTCCATCGTAGGGGGGGGGCTATTTCCATCGTAGGGGGGGCTATTTCCATCGTAGGGGGGCTATTCCATCGTAGGGGGGGGATATTCCATCGTAGGGGGGGCTATTTCCATCGTAGGGGGGGCTATTTCCATCGTAGGGGGGGCTATTTCCATCGTAGGGGGGCTATTTCCATCGTAGGGGGCTATTTCCATCGTAGGGGGCTATTTCCATCGTAGGGGGGGGCTTTTCATCGTGGGGGCTATTTCCTCGAGGGGGCTATTTCACGTAGGGTCTTGCAGGAGTAGGGGTGATTTTACACACTGAGGGGGGATGTATCGTAGGGGGCTATTTTAATGTAGGAGGGGCTTTTCACTATCTATTCATCTAGCTATCTTCATCGTAGGGGGCTACTACTTACTGCTATCGTGGGGCTATTTCCATCGTAGGGCGGCTATTCCATCGTAGGGGGTGGCTATATCTATCTAGGCTATTTCTCTAGGCTATATCACTAGCTATTTACTAGCTTTTCCACGTAGGGGGCTAGTTTATACTCTACTTATATGACTAATTCTGCTAGAGTAACTATATATTTACTAGATTCTACTGGCTGATACTTACATTAGTTTACTACTACTACTACTGCTACTACTACTACTACTACTACTGCTACTACTACTTACCTATACTACTACTGCTACTACTACTACTCTACTACTACTACTACTACTACTACTACTACTACTACTACTACCACCACTACTACTACTACTACTACTACTACTACTACTACTACTACTACCACCACTACTACTACTACTACTACTACTACTACTACTACTACTACTACTACTACTACTGCTACTACTACTACTACTACTACTGCTACTGCTACTACTACTACTACTACTACTACTACTACTACTATTGAGCGCGATAAAGTAGTGACTCTGGCTTGAAGTTGCCTAGGTTTATAACATAATTGTGTAGACCTATGATATAAGTTTACAGAACCACACAGAACCCGAACCCAACGTCCAGTGTTACCCTAAAACAAACCCAAACCCTAACAAACCCAAACCCATCATCTAATTATAACACCCCAACATATGTCGCGGCCTCTTGTAGCTTCCTTATGTTCTGATGTACTTGACAGGGTGGTGGAATTTTTTACATGTATTTAAAAAAAAAAAAAAAATAATTTTTTTTTGATATAAATCGATTTTTTTTATTTGCTTTTATTTAGTGTTGTACCTGAAATGTGACCACTACAGGATGTTGTTCAGCATGTTTATAACTAACAAGAGAAAGCATAAGTGGATTAAAAATGCCTCTAACATGAAAAACAGATGAATTTACATATTTTGTGTTTCTGTGATAGACGTTTTCACATCACTAGGCCTCACTAGGCCTATAAGCGCGTTGTGACCTTTGCCAGGCCGGTCTAGGCTGGCCCTTAGTATATCTATACCCACTAGTATAGATATACCTACTAGTATATTTATACCCACTAGTATACTTATACCCACTCAGTATACTTATACCCACTAGTATAGATAATACCCACTAGTATAGTTATACCCATTAGTATAGATAATACCCACTAGTATATTTATATCTATTATGGGTATAAATATACTGAGGACTGAGCCAGGCTGCACTGATGCTGGCGATGACACATCCAGACTGTCCCTGTCCCATGCATGGTTCCCATTGGCTGGGGGATCCAGTGGCCGGTCTTTACCCTCCTGCAAGCCTTACCCCCTCCCCACCACAAGACACCAAATGATTATTAATTTGACCTCGGTAAATACCTCCTAGCTGGCATATGAAAGGTGACCCGTGGTCATCATTCTGTCTGTGATGAGAGTCAGCTACACAAAATATTGCCTGGTTTGCTGCATGGTACTGTTGGGCCTAATTGTTCATAGTCATCCCTGCTACTGGACTTGAAGGGCAAGTCAAATACAAAATCAAAATAGAATAAAATCAAATAGGTGTTCATAAAGCCCCTTGACTTAATGGTCCTTCTCTCCCCGCTCGTTTTCAAATAATGATAAGGTTATGATTTATCATTTATAATTTTTATTAATCAGTGATTCAAATCAACTTGATTTAAATCAAACCACCGTGGTGCTTATGTTCTGACGTTATGTTCCTGTTCCTTGAGCCCCATGACTCCCCTTCTAGCCCCACACCCCTACAGCTGTGCCGGGCTCAGACCAGGACCTATTTCTAACACTACTACTACTACCACCACCACCCTCTCCTACTACTACTGCTACAACTAACTGCTCATGTATTCATGCTCAATGTATTCATTACTGCCATTACTGTAACATAATGAGTTGTTATTGTATGAAGTGTAACTATCATTGCCCAACACAATGCTTTAATGTGTTGTCTGTGGGGAGGTAATCAGCCGTGGGACTGTGCTACTTCTGCCGTAGCGCCTCGGCTCGGCAGATCCTGCCACGCGGAACCCATGTGTGTTACATTACTGTACATAGAGACAATAGGTGGCAATAAACTCTATGAAACTACTACTACTACTACTACTACTACTACTACTACTACTACTACTACTACTACTACTACTACTACTACTACTACTTACCACTACTACTACCACTACTACTACTACTACTACTACTACTACTACTACTACTACTACTATACTACTACTACTACTACTATCAACACCACCACCACTCTAACACCCCCTTCTATAACCCCCTACAGATGTGCTGGGCTCGGAGCAGGACCTATTTCTAACACTACTACTACTACTACTACCACTACTATCAACACCACCACCACTCTTAACCCCCCCTTCTATAACCCCCTACAGATGTGCCGGGCTCGGAGCAGGAGGACCTGTTTCTACGTAAGCTGCGGCAGTGCTGTGTGGGGTTCGACTTTCTTGACCCCGTCGCCGACCTCAAAGGCAAGGAGATGAAACGCAGCACTCTGAACGAACTGGTCGACTACATCACGGCCGGTCGTGGCGTTCTCACCGAGCCCGTCTACCCGGAGATTATTCGCATGGTTAGTACACGGCAGAAAATAAGTTACGTAAAAATAAAAAATAGAAATTCGTGGTAGGGAAATAAACGTGTTTCATCTAGTTGATTCTCTCTCTCTCTCTCTCTCTCTCTCTCTCTCTCTCTCTCTCTCTCTCTCTCTCTCTCTCTCTCTCTCTCTCTCTCTCTCTCATTTTCAGTTATATATGCATTTCAGTTGATATGTATGAAAGTTGTTCATCTATGAGAGAGAGAGAGAGAGAGAGAGAGAGAAACTATATCTATCCCCCCCAAAAAAAATAATAATAACCTAAATAATCCCTAAAATAATCCCTAACCAAAAATAACCTCACCAAAAAATAATAAATAAAGAAAAAAACTCAAAATAAACCTCAAATCATCCCTAACAAACCCTTAACCTCACCTGACCTCCAAAAACCTCACCAAAATAGTAATAAACCATGAAAAAAAACTAAATAAACCTTAAATCATTTGTGTGTGTATGTATGTGTGTTTGAAGTTTTAGCTAGTATTTTTGGTCTCTGTATTTTGAATTCATTTTGAGCGCGTCTACCCGGAGATTATACGCAGGGTTAGTACACGGCGGGAAATAAGTTACGTCAAAAAAGTTAACGTAAAAAAAGTTGACGTAAAAAAAGTTGACGTAAAAAAAGTTGACGTAAAAAAGTTAACGGAAAAAAAGTTGACCGAAAAAAAGTTGACCGAAAAAAAGTTCACGACAAAAAAGTTAACGGAAAAGAAGTTAACGTCATAAAAAATAAAAAAATTGATGTAAAATGTTTTGTTCTTTTTTTTCTCAATTTTAATTCAATTTTTTTTTGTATTTAATTCCACCTTCCTAACTGGCCACAGCCCTGTCTAAGGTTATTTCCTTTATATTCTACGGGTGTAATTAAGGGGTTTCCTGGGCAACTAAGGGTTATTTAATGGGGTTAAGTGTGTTTCAGGGTTATTTAAGGGGTTCTAAGGGGTTTAAAAGTAGCTAAGGGTTATTTAAAGGGCCTTCAATATTTTGTATTTATTACTAAGGGTTATTTAAGGGGGATCTAAGGGGTTTTCTGGGTAGCTAAGGGTTATTTAAAAGGCCTTCAATATTTTGTATTTATTATTAAGGGCTACTAAGGGGTATATAAGGGGTTTAAAGGTAGCTAAGAGTTATTTAAAGGGCCTTCAATATTTTGTATATATTACTAAGGGGATCTAAGGGGTTTTCTGGGTAGCTAAGGGTTATTTAAGGGGATCTAAGGGTTATTTAAGGGGATCTAAGGGGTTTTCTCGGTAGGTCACATTAATGCCACTCTTCCTCTTCTTCTTCTTCTAGTTCATTTTCTAGGCCTGTATATTTCTAGGAGGTGAATTTTCTAGGCCTGTATATTTCTAGGAGGGGAATTTAATAGGCCTGTATATTTCTAGGAGGTGAATTTTCTAGGCCTGTATATTTCTAGGAGGGGAATTTAACAGGCCTGTATATTTCTAGGAGGGGAATTTTCTAGGCCTGTATATTTCTAGGCGGGGAATTTAAGAGGCCTGTATATTTCTAGGAGGGGAGTTTTATAGGCCTGTATATTTCAAGGAGGGGAATTTAAGAGGCTGTAATTTCTAGGAGGGGAATTTAACAGGCTGTATATTTCTAGGAGGGGTATTTAAGAGGCCTGTATATTTCTAGGAGGGGAATTTAATAGCCTGTAATTTTCTAGGAGGGGATTAATAGGCCTGTTATTTCTAGGAGGGGAATTTAACAGGCCTGTATATTTCTAGGAGGGGAATTTAAGAGGCCTGTATATTTCTAGGAGGGGAATTTAATAGGCTGTATATTTCTATGAGGGATTTAATAGGCCTGTATATTTCTAGGGGAATTTAATAGGGCCTGTATATTTCTAGGAGGGGAATTTTCTAGGCCTGTATATTTCTAGGAGAGGAATTTAATAGGCCTGTATATTTCTAGGAGGGGAATTTAATAGGCCTGTATATTTCTAGGAGGGGAATTTAATAGGCCTGTATATTTCTAGGAGGGGAATTTAATAGGCCTGTATATTTCTAGGAGGGGAATTTAATAGGCCTGTATATTTCTAGGAGGGGAAATTTAATAGGCCGTATATTTCTAGGAGGGCAATTTTCTAGGCTGTATATTCTAGGAGGGGAATTTCTAGACCTGTATATTTCTAGGAGGGGAATTTTCTAGGCTGTATATTTCTAGGAGGGTGAATTTAATGGCCTGTATATTTCTAGGGGGGGAATTTTCTAGGCCTGTATATTTCTAGGAGGGGAATTTTCTAGGCCTGTATATTTCTAGGAGGGGAATTTAATAGGCCTGTATATTTCTAGGGGGGGAATTTTCTAGGCCTGTATATTTCTAGGAGGGGAATTTTCTAGGCCTGTATATTTCTAGGAGGGGAATTTTCTAGGCCTGTATATTTCTAGGAGGGGAATTTAATAGGCCTGTATATTTCTAGGAGGGGAATTTAACAGGCCTGTATATTTCTAGGAGGGGAATTTAATAGGCCTGTATATTTCTAGGAGGGGAATTTAAGAGGCCTGTATATTTCTAGGAGGGGAATTTAATAGGCCTGCTGTATATTTCTAGGAGGGGAATTTAACAGGCCTGTATATTTCTAGGAGGGGAATTTAATAGGCCTACTAATTTGTGTTATTTAAATATATCTCGTTTTGTAATTATTTGTTGTGTCCTCAAATATCCAGCCTTAGATATTTTGTTCTCATTAGTAGGTGTGTGTGTGTGTGTGTGTGTGTGTGTGTGTGTGTGTGTGTGTGTGTGTGTGTGTGAGTGAGTGAGTGAGTGTGTGTATTCATCTAGTTGTATTCATCTAGTTGTATTTTACAGGGCCTGAGCAATGCTCGTGTGGCCCCGTCTCCATATCAACATTTTTATCATTCCTGCTTAGTGGTTAGTGTTGGGGGAAGCCACCACCCCGGGAGGCGGGTCACAAACCCCGGCTAACACCCGGTACCCATTCACTGCTGGGTGGACAGGGGCTGGGGTTTTAAGGAAACAGCCCATCTGTTTCCGCTCCGCCCGGGGATCGAACCCGGGACTTCTCGGTTGTGGACCGAGCGTGCTACCCCTACACTACGGAGTACCTTGCGTGTGTGTGTGTGTGTGTTATCTCGTTATCTGAATGTTTCAATAAGTGTTTTATCATGACTAGATTAAATGTACTTAACTAGTCTCTCTCTCTCTCTCTCTCTCTCTCTCTCTCTCTCTCTCTCTCTCTCTCTCTCTCTCTCTCTCTCTCTCTCATTTTCAGTTGATATGTAAGAAAGTTGTTCATCTATGAGAGAGAGAGAGAGAGAGAGAGATCAATGCCAGATAAATAAACTATCTATCTATCAAAAAAAAAAATAATAATAACCTAAATAATCCCTAAAATAATCCCAAACCAAAAATAACCTCACCCAAAAATAATAAACAAAGAAAAAAACTCAAAATAACACCTCAAATCATCCCCTAACAACCTAAAATAACCTCACCTGACCCCACCTGACCTCCAAAAACCTCATCAAAATAATAATAAACCATGAAAAAACTCCAAAATAAACCTCAAATCAGCTCTAAACCCCAAAAATAAACCTCAAATCAGCTCTAAACCCCAAAAATAAACCAAATCAGCTCTAAACCCCCAAAATAAACCTCAAATCATTTCTGAACCCCCAAAATAAACCTCAAATCATCACTAACAACCTAAAATAACCTCCCTTAACCTCACCTAACCTCCAAAAACCTTGAAAAAAATAATAAACAATGAAAACCCCCCAGAAATAACCCCTAATAACCCTCAAATCATCCCTAACAACCCCAAAATAACCCTCAAATAACACCCTTAACAACCCCTAACCTAACCTGACCTGACCTGACCTCCAGATCGCCTGCAACCTCTTCCGCACACTCCCCCCTTCGGACAACCCGGACTTTGACCCCGAGGAGGACGACCCGACCTTGGAGGCATCCTGGCCACACCTACAGCTGGTCTACGAGTTCTTCCTTCGCTTCCTCGAGAGTCCTGATTTCCAGCCCGCCATCGGCAAGCGTGTCATAGATCAGAAATTTGTCCTGCAGGTACGTGAGTGTCAGCCAGCAGTCAGTCAGTCAGTCAGTCAGTCAGGTCAGTTAGTCAGTCAGTAGGTGTGCTGGAGGCTGTATAAAAAGTAAATTGATAAAAAACGAGAAATTAATGATAAATGAACACTATTTTTCTGAGGTAATTAGAGAAACGTCATGGAAAAAGGTGTCATGAAGCAGATGAGTCAAGTTTTTCATGAGTTTTTTGTGTGTTTTCTAAAGTAAGGAATGGTTTTTTAATACATTTTCTAAAGTAAACATGTTAAAAGAAAAAACTATACACTAACATTACTCAAGCCTTCATCAGAAAAGCAATGAACTATTATTTTTGACACCTGGGAACTTTGTTTGGTTTTGACTTAGTCTGGGTAGAGAAATAGTTGAGAATACACAGGCCCGTACCAAGAGTCATCACGAAGGTTGAGCGATGACCTTCGTCGCCTGAGGAATCAATCAATCCATCCTTGGGGGCATACGCCGGGGGGCGCGTCGCCTCGCCCACCCTACGACGCCACTCCCGGGGGTCACCACGCGCGAGTTCCCATGCAGGCTCCTTTCCCATACCAAGCAGCTCTCGACAAGAAACATCAACTTGCCCCAGCCACGAGCCTTGTGGGCGCCCCCTTGGCCTCCTCCACGCCGGATTGTCTCTTACAGATACAACCCGATGGGAAGGATCGGTTTCGGGGTAGCGTGCCACATGCCCATATAGCCCAATTTGGCGCTGACGGACTATGCAGGTAATAGGCCTCGATTCAGTCTCACGGTGCAATCGCTGATTTGACACGTAATCATCCCAGCGATACCCCATGATTCTGCAAAGACACTTATTACCAAAGGCATTGATTCGTCTCTTCAAGTCACTATTTAGTGTTCATGTCTCACAACCATAGAGTAAGACAGGGATCACAAGCGATTTGAAGATCCGGATCTTTGTCCTCCTGCACAGGTACCGACCGCCAAATACTCCCGCTGAGCGAGTCCATAACACCGTGGGCTATGCCAATCCGCCGTAAGACTTCTTGACGTGACCCGCCGTCATTATGGACTGCGCTACCAAGGCATGTAAAACTTTCCAAGATCTCAATGTCCTCGCCACATGCATGAACAGACTGTACTGCTTCATCTAGTAAGTCTCCAAACACCTGGACCTTGGTCTTGAGCCAGGAGACCTCAAGTCTCAAAGGCTTTGCCTCCTCGTGCAGCGCCTCGAGAGCCATCACCAGGACCTCCAGCGACTCAGCAAAGATTACTGCATCATCGGCAAAAACAAGATCAGTGATCTTGGTGTTGCCGACGGATGCTCCACAATCACTTTGATCTACAACCTTGTCCAATACCCAGTCCATACAAGCGTTGAAAAGTGATGGGGCAAGGACGCACCCTTGCCTCACTCCTGTATTCACAGGAAAGAAGCTGGATACACCTGCCCCACACTTCACAGCACTCTCAGTCTCAGAATACAGACCAGTTATCAAACCAATAGTCCTTGCAGGAATCCCTCGAAGTCGCAGAAGATCCCAGAGTGACTCACGATGCACTGAGTCAAACGCCTTCTTGAGATCAACATAGGCTGCAAGCATCCCCTGTCGAAACTCACGTCGGCGTTCCACCAGGACACGAAGCGCTAGGATACGGTCCGTTGTTGACTTACCAGGCGTGAACCCAGACTGCTGAGGTCTCTGATGCTTCATCAGATGACTGCGAATCCGTCTCAGCAATAGATGGGCAAGCACCTTGCCTGGTACGCTGAGCAGTGTAATACCGCGGTAATTGTTGCAGTCCTGACGGTCCCCTTTCCCTTTCCAGATAGGGACGACCAGCCCCCTTTTCCAGTCAGGAGGAATGGTACCTGATTGCCACACGGCAGTCAGGACAGCATGCAACCCGCGGATCATGGCCTCACCCCCAGCTTTGAGGAGCTCCGCACTGATATTACAAACACCAGCTGCCTTTCCACCCCTCAACTTTGCTACAGCCTCTCTGACTTTGTCAAGAGAGGGTGCGGTTTCGTCAATGGGAGGATCGGCATCCACTGCCTGTAACCCAGTGGTGTGAAGCTGCTCAGTTGGAGGGTCCACTGTGAACAACTGCCCAAAGTACTCAGCCCAACGAGCCATCTGTTCATCCATGTCCGACACGAGGCGCTCATCTGCTGTTCGAATAGCACTCGCCCGAGAAGGAGACTTGGAACGGAGCTTCTTCAGGGCTCGGTAGGCGGGTCGGAGGTCATTAGCGTTCAAATGCCCCTCGACATCCTCAGCGAGACTCCTGACATACCTCTCCTTGTCTCTCCCCAGGAGGGTTCTAGTCCGGCGTGACAGAGCCCTGTGCTGGTCCCGGTTCCCAGCCAGCCCGGCAGCGTGACTCTCCTCGATTTTCTCCAGCGTCTCCGTCGAGACAAAACCACGCCTTGACCTCGGGCGCTCCCCAATACACTCCTTGGCAGCCTGTAGAGTTTCACGTTTGAAGGTATCCCACAGTTCTACAGGGTCCCCGAGAGCACCGAGCACATCAAACCGATTTGAGACTGCCACCGCATACTCATGAGCACATGTCAAGTCCTTCAGTTTCTCAAGATGAAACACAGTATGGTTACCTCTTGAGATTCTTCTGGACTTGACATGAAGCTTAAGTGTAGCAACAACAAGTCTGTGATCTGTTCCAAAGAACTCAGCACTCCGGTAAACCTTGCAGTTCTGGAGGATCCTCCAACGAGTGCTAACGAGGATGTGGTTGATTGAGGAAGGTTGCCATAAAAGGGATATTTTTCGGAACGAAGAGCAGCGACGACGGTGGAAGGTCTGCACGAAGACAAGGGTACTCGTGTCTTCGTGCCGTCCTTCGTCCGTCGTCGCTGCTCTTCTTGGTACCCTTCTTCGGTTGTTCGTCGTTCGTCGCTCGGCCACCGTGTGACTCTTGGTACACGCCATAGATAGAGTGTCAATTATTTACTTTACCAAACTAACCAAATATTTCCTTCCCTTCCCTTCCCTTCCATCCTTCCTTCCCTCCTTCCCTCCTTCCCTCCCTCCCTCCTACCCTCTTCCCCCCCCTCCCCCATCCCCCCCCCCAGCTGTTGGAGTTATTTGACAGCGAGGACCCCAGAGAGAGGGACTTCCTCAAGACAGTTCTACACAGGATATATGGAAAGTTTTTGGGACTGCGAGCCTTCATCAGAAAACAAATTAACAATATTTTTCTTAGGTAAGTGCAGAAATTAACGAGAAATTAACACTATTTTTCTTAGGTAAGTGCAGAAATTAACGAGAAATTAACACTATTTTTCTTAGGTAAGTGCAGAAATTAACGAGAAATTAACACTATTTTTCTTAGGTAAGTGCAGAAATTAACGAGAAATTAACACTATTTTTCTTAGGTAAGTGCAGAAATTAACGAAAAATTAACACTATTTTTCTGAGGTTTGTAAAGAGTAAATGATAAAAAAACGAGAAATTAACGAGAAATTAACACTATTTTTCTGAGGTTTGTAAAGAGTAAATGATAAAAAAACGAGAAGTTAACACTACCGTAGATAACAGTATAGTCGCCACCTGCACTAATGTCACCAGGCGCCAAATATTACGAATGATAGCCTCACTACTGCTGTGTCTGTGCCACTGAAGATGATACACAGTAGTTTATATCATGACGTATAATCTACCCTGTTTCAGCGTTGTTTTATGCTTTGTAGCTGCAAGTATAGACGGTTTACAATTTCACTACGCGGTTTTTATTCGGGCGACGACGACAGCGGTACGACACTCAGTAAATAAACACTAGATGGCGACTCTACTGTTGGTAGCCACTTTGTAGATATTTTAGTAATTTGTTCATTTATAGCCCTACTATGACACAGATGAAGACACAAAATGACACAGACTCTCCAGATAGCCCCTTCTAACTGTCCTGAAATCATGGATGTAGAAATGTAACTATTAACGCCACCACACGGCTGTAAACAGAAAAAAAAGTTGTCCTGGCGACTTCACTGTTGTCTACGGTAACTAAATAAAGTTTTTGTTCGTTTTCATATTTTTTTTTTTAAGAATGAAAGTTTTTGTCATTTGTTCTGAGGTGAGTAGGCCTATGTACGTACAAAGATCACACACAAACACAGGGATTCATAAAGTATGTTTTGTAACCCCTTGAGACCCAGAACGTAATTTCCATTGTAATTTGGGTACCATTAGATGCTTTGTAGTGACTATAAGCAATGTTTTATAGCTATGACCTGTTTAGTATCCTTGTCCACTAACTCATTTGGTATATTCAGTGACTTTTCGTTATTTTATGGCTCGACAACAGACAATTTTTATAGCCAAGGAAAGATCTGGGCGTGAAGGGGTTAATGGGTCTGGGCGTGAAGGCGTTAATGGGTCTGGGCGTGAAGGGGTTAATGGGTCTGGGCGTGAAGGGGTTAATGGGTCTGGGTGTGAAGGGGTTAATGGGTCTGGGCGTGAAGGGGTTAATGGGTCTGGGCGTGAAGGGGTTAATGGGTCTGGGTGTGAAGGGGTTAATGGGTCTGGGCGTGAAGGGGTTAATGGGTCTGGGCGTGAAGGGTTAATTGGTCTGGGCGTGAAGGGGTTAATGGGTCTGGGCGTGAAGGGGTTAATGGGTCTGGGCGTGAAGGGGTTAAATTTGTTCTAAGAATGACATTTTTGTTGCACTGTTGGTGGTGAAGTCATGACAGGGACAGAATTTGCACTGAAACCATTTTGTTCTACTGTGTGCGTGTTTTTATAATGTGTGTTTTGTTGCGTTGCAGGTTTGTGTACGAAACGGAACATTTCAACGGCGTCGGGGAACTCCTCGAGATACTGGGAAGGTGAGCACACACACACACACACACACACACACACACACACACCACACACACACACACACACACACACACACACCACACACACACACCACACACACACTCTCCCACCCTCCATCTTTCCTCCCCCCTCATATAACCTCCATTCCACCATCCCCCCTCAACTAAACCACAAACAACTAAAACCACCTCCCTCTCTCTCCCTCTCTCCCTCTCTCCTCCCTCCCTTTCCCTCTCTTTCCCTCTCTTCTCCCCTCAATAACCACAACACTAAAACCACCTCTCTCTCCCCTCTACCATTAACCTTAGCCAATCAAAAACACTCACCAAACTTTGCCATGCCTCATAAGGCACTTAATCAATTATCTCTATAATAATCTAAGCGAAAGTGTGTGTGTGTGTCGTCTGTCTAGTCCCGACTAGGTGCCGCCCCATGCCCCATTTATCCCCTCTCATATGGCACATTTTTGGCAACTCGGTTTCGCCACGGGACAGTTTAAGCCCACTATATAGATGAAATCCGATCACTATTTTCTTTTTTTAGCAGTCCTATTAGCGATTGTGAAACAAAATTCCTTCGAGAATTAGCAAACCTTGATAAGTGCATGGCTTATTGGCTGCTTAATGGGTGGGGGATGGCGTATGCGTGGTGCAACTTGGTGGTTGAGGGTAATGGTGCAGTGAAATGGGTGGTGATGGTAATGTGGCGTGATCTGGTAAGTGTGTGGTGCATGGGTCAATGGAGGAGTGAATGGTGACAAACTTGTGCGATGATGGTAAGGTGGGGTTAAGGTAATTGTATTAATGGTGTAGGATAGGTGTGGTGAATGGGTGGGGGGTGACGGGTCTAATGGGTGGTGAATGGGTGGGGTGTGCCTCAGGTGCCAATGCGTGGGGGATGGTTAATGGATGGGTGATGGGGGGGGTTGAAGGCCATGATGAGTGAATGGCGTGGGGTGATGGTTTATTGTTTGTGAGGCTGGTTGGGAATTGGTAAGGGTAAGGAATGGGTTGGGGGTGATGGGTAATGGTGAGTGAATGGGGGATGGGTGATGGAATGGGTGGAGGTGATGGGTAGGGTGAGTGATGGTGGTGGTGTGGTAATGGGTGGTGGGGGGTGATGGGTAATGGGTGAGTGAATGGGTGGGGGGTGATGATTAATGGGTGAGTGAATGGGTTGGGGGTGATGTGAATGGGTTGGCGTTAATACATACATTTCTACATCCATGATTTCAGGAAAGCTAGAAGGGGCTATCTGGAGAGTGTGTTTGGTGGGCCTTTGGCCCACCAAACACAGGTGGTGGGCCAAAGGCCCACCAATAGCCCTCCGCAGGAGCTAGCCAAAAAGTCCGCCCGGAGGGCGGCTTTGCGGCTAGTGTAACATAACATAGTCTTTTGTATATGCCTATCTAAATGTAATGAACAATGTTACTATCTAACTTCATTACTATCTTACTTCATTACATGTTACTATCTAATCCTGGCAATCGTTCCCACACAAGCCTGCATGGGGGGTGCGCCCTTTGTCTATTTTGTACCCTTAATTATATATATATTATGTATAATGTCTACATTACTCACAATAAACGTTTTGATCTGATCTGATCTCTCTCTCTCTCTCTCTCTCTCTCTCTCTCTCTCTCTCTCTCTCTCTCTCTCTCTCTCTCTCTCTCTCTCTCTCTCTCTCTCTCTCTCTCTCTCTCAATATAACCACAAACACTAAAACCACCTCCTCCCTCTCTCTCTCTCTCCCTCCCTCTCACAAACACACACTAAAAACCTCTCTCTCTCCGCAGTATAATCAACGGCTTCGCTCTCCCCCTGAAGGCCGAGCACAAACAGTTTTTGATCAAAGTACTCATCCCTCTGCACAAGGTCAAGTGTCTGAGTCTGTACCATGCCCAGCTGGCCTACTGCGTGGTGCAATTCCTGGAGAAAGACCCCACCCTTACTGAGCCTGTCATTAAAGGCCTACTCAAGTTCTGGCCAAAAACTTGTAGTCAAAAAGAGGTGAGTTCAATGCCCCTTGAGACCCAGAACGTAATTTTCATTGTAATTTGGGTACCATTAGATGATTTGTAGTGACTATAAGCAATATTTTATAGCTATGACCTGTTTAGTATCCTTGTCCACTAACTAATGTGGTATATTCAGTGACTTTTCGTTATTTTATGGCTCGACAACAGACCTTTTTATATAGCAAAGGAAAGATCTGGGTGTGAAGGGGTTAATGGGTCTGGGTGTGAAGGGGTTAATGTCATAATTTAGGGAAGGGAAGGGAAGGGGAGAGAGAAGGGAAGGGAAGGGGAGAGAGAAGGGAAGGGAAGAGAAGAGAAGAGAAGATGGGGGAAGAGAAGATGGGAAGGGAAAGGAAGGGAAGGGAAGGGAAGAGAGGGAAGGGAAGAAGGGGAAGGGAAGGGAAGGGCAGAGTAATAGATGGGTAAGTGTGGTTGATATGAAGAGAGAGTAGAGGAAGAGAGAGAGAGAGAGAATGGGTGGGTGACAGGAAGAATGAGAAAGATTGTTTCATAATTTTTAGTTGTGTTTTTTGGTAGTTGGTTCTGTCTCCTCCTCCTCCTCCTCCTCTCCTGCCTTTCTGCCTCCTCCTCCTCCTCCTCCTCCTCCTCCTCCTCCTGCCTCCTCTCCTCCTCCTGCCTCCTCCTCCTCTCCTCCTCGCCTCCTCCTCCTCCTCCCTTCATTACACGGTCCTCCCATCCTCCTGCCCCTCCCTTATTTAACACGTTATCCTCCTCCCTCCACAGGTAATGTTTCTAGGGAGATAAGGAGATACTGGACGTGATTGAGCCGTCACAGTTTGGCAAGATTCAGGAACCCTTGTTTAAGCAGATTGCTAAGTGTGTCTCCAGTCCCCACTTCCAGGTGAGTTGGTGTGAGGTTTGTGTGTTGTGGGTGTGTGTGTGGGGTTGAAGTGTGTGTGTGTGTGGTGTGGGTGTGTGTGTGTGTGGTGTTGTGGTGTGAGAGTGTGGTTGTGTGGTGTGGGTGAGAGGAGAGGGGGGGTGGGTTGTGTGTGCGAGAAGGGGTGTGTGTGTGTGTTGGTGGAAGAGAGGTGTGTGGTGTTGGGGTGTGAGAGAGGGTGTGTGTGTTGGGTGAGGAGAGGGGTGTGTGTGTGTGTTGGTGAGAGAGTGTGGTGTGTGTGTGTTGGGAGAGAGGGTTGGTGTTGTGGTGAGAGGGGGAGTGTGTGTGTGTGAGAGAGAGAGGGTGTGTTGTGGTGTGAGAGGAAAGGGTTGTGTGGTGGTGTGTGCGAGAGAGGGGTGTGGTGTTGTGTGAGAGAGGGGTGTATGGGTGTGTGTGTGGTGTGAAGGGTGTGTGGTTGTGAGGAAAAGGGTGTGTGTGTGCGTGTGTGGTGTAGAGAGAGGGTGTGTGTGTAGGAGAGAGAGGGTTGGTGTGTGTGTGTGTGTGAGAGAGTGGTGTGTGTGTGTGTGAGAGAGAGAGAGGGTGTGTGTGTGTGTGAGAGAGAGGGTGTGTGTGTGTGTGTGTGTGTGTGTGTGTGTGTGTGTGAGAGAGAGAGGGTGTGTGTGTGTGTGAGAGAGAGGGTGTGTGTGTGAGAGAGAGAGAGGGTGTGTGTGTGTGTGTGTTATAGTTAAAGTAATCGTCCAGACACATTTTTTCTTTGCATAATTATGTTGAATTAAAAATACCTAATCCACAAAAGATCATTCCTTGCCACGCCTTATTTCCCTAAAAACATGACTTGTAAAAAGCGCGGGAAAAACAACAACCCCATTCCAGCCGTGGCGGGAAACTTGCTGGCGACGTCACGGCAGGCGGCCTCCCAGCCCAGCCTGATACAGATACACGTAAACTCTGGAAAAAATATAGTACTTGAAGAATTTTGGGTGTTTCTGATAGACATTTTTTTGCTGTATGGCATATACTTGCATCCTTCATGGGTGCAGCAAGAAAGCTGTGCCTTTGCAGAGAGCTTACCACCCATTTCTGACCATTCGGCTACGATATATGTGTGCAGCGCCGGGGAGTGGCGGGCGAGAGGCGCGCAGCCAGACAATCTGCTTCACACTGCGCGGCTCTCCCCGGCACTCCAAACATATATCGTGGCCGTATTGGTCAGAAATGGGTGGTAAGCTCTCTGCAAAGGCACAGCTTTCTTGCTGCACCCATGAAGGATGCAAGTATATGTCATATCGCACAAAAAATCTATCAGAACACCCAAAATTCTTCAAGTACTGTATTTTATTCAGAGTCTCCGTGTATGTGTATCAGGCCGGGCTGGGAGGCCGCCTGCCGTGACGTCGCCGACCCTGGTCCGCCGTCTGCTGGTCGTCAGTTGTGTTTTGAGAGCTCGGGGAATTTACAGATTTTGAATGCGGATCATTTAAAAACGGTGACTGGATGCACAAAGTGACAACCTGTTGTTGATACACTCCATCATGGCTGTGTTGTGACTGCATGAAACCATGGAATGATGAAATGGTCTGCACGATTATTTAATACAGTAAAACCTCTCCTATTGGGACTAATTGGGCCAAGGAGTGGTCCGAGTAATGCAAGGATCCGAATAATGGGGGGATTTAGATATGTAAATTAAATAAAAAAAAAAAAAAAAAAAAAAAATAGGCTAAGGAATTTTCGACCCCTAAAAAAAATAAAAAAAAAATGGCTATGAAATTCGACCTAAAAAAAAAAAAAGGCGAAATTTGACCCCTAAAAAAAAAAAAAAAAAAAAAAAAAAATAGGCTGGGAAATTTGACCCCTAAAAAAAAAAAAAAAAAATAGGCTGGGAAATTTTGACCCCTAAAAAAAACAAAGAGTCGAAAGGTCAAGGTCGAAATGAGTCGATGGGAGTTTTCCTGTCTAACTATTAGTCCTTGTGATGTAGTAATAATGCATTGTTTTCTACTCCCTCTCTCCCCCCAGGTGGCTGAGCGAGCCCTGTATTTCTGGAACAATGAATATATAATGAGTTTGATAGAAGAAAACTCTAACATCATTCTGCCTATCATGTTTCCCGCCCTCTACAGAATTAGTAAGGTGGGTATATCACTTTTTTTTTTTTTTTTTTTTTTTTTTATATGACAAAGAACTGGCCAAGGGCACTACAACAATGTGTAACACAAAGCCTGCTTAGACTACTACTACTACTACTACTACTACTACTACTACTACTACTACTACTACTATACTCTAACACTACTACTACTAACTACTACAATACTACTTACTCATATACTATATTCTACCACTACTACTACTACTACTACACTACTATACTAACTACTACTACTACTACTACTACTATACTACTACTACATCTAACACCACTACTTATACTTATCTACTACTACTACTACTACTACTACTACTACTACTAACTACTACTACTACTACATATCTACTACTACTTACTAACCTACTCAACTACTACTACTACTACTACTACTACTACTACTACTACTACTACTACTACTCTACCACTACTATACTACTACTACTACTACTACACTACTTACTACTACTACTACTACTATACTTCTACCACTACTACTACTACTACTACTACACCACTATCTACTACTATACTACTACTACTACTACTACTACTACTACTACTACTACTACTATACTACTACTTACTACTATACTTACTACTACTACTACTACTACTACTACTACTACTACTACTTACTACTACTACTACTACTACTACTACTATACTACTACTAGATTACCATTTTTTTTTTTTTTTTTTTTACTACTACTACTACCACTACCACTACTACTACCACTGCTACTACCACTGCTACTCTCCCCCCCACAGGAGCACTGGAACCAGACTATTGTGGCACTCGTCTACAATGTTCTCAAAACCTTCATGGAAATGAACAGCAAACTTTTTGACGAACTGACCGCATCATACAAGGCCGAGAGACAAAGGTACGTAGCGGCATTATTTTATAGAAGTAGTTTTTTACGGCTTTATATGTTTATTTACTTAGTTAGGTACGTAATTTTTTTTTTTTTTTTTTTGGGTACGTAGAATTTTTTTTACGGAAGGTACTGTATGTTTTTTTTTTCTTTTTCTTGACGTTTCGTACAATTTTTTAGTTAATATAGTCTTTATTACGCTTATTCCATGTTTTTTTGACGTTTCGTATAATTGTCTCTACGGAAGGAAGGCATAACTACTCGACTAGTCTTTTATGAAGGAATTATTCTTTTACGAAAGGTTATAACTACGTACTGCATTTTATGATTTCTATGTATATATATGTATTTTTGTGATTATCGACTTAGGTACGTAATAAATATTATTTTTTTTTGACGGTTCGTACAAATTTTTACGGTTTTCTTTAGAATGACGTCTGGCGGAGTTTCATATTACTTTTATTGACTTAATACAAAAGATTATAAACTGTTGGTCAATGGCAGTTTTTATTTATTATTATTATTATTATTATTATTATTATTATTTTCATTTTTTTATTTTTTTTACCTTTGAGCCTATAGCTACCGTAGATAACAGTAAAGTCGCCACCTGCACTAATGTCGCCAGCCGTCAAATATTACGAATGATAGCCTCACTACTGCTGTGTCTGTGCCACTGAAGATGATACACAGTAGTTTATATCATGACTGTATAAGCTACCCTGTTTCAGCGTTGTTTTATGCTTTGTAGCTGCAAGTATAGACGGTTTACAATTTCGCTACACATTTTTTTTTCGGGCGACGACGACGGCGGTACGACACTCAGTAAATAAACACTAGATGGCGACTCTACTGTTGGTAGCCACTTTGTAGATATTTTTAGTCATTTGTTCATTTATAGCCCTACTATGACACAGATGAAGACACAAAATGACACAGACTCTCCAGATAGCCCCTTCTAACTGTCCTGAAATCATGGATGTAGAAATGTAACTATTAACGCCACCACACGGCTGTAAACAGAAAAAAAAGTTGTCCTGGCGACTTTACTGTTATCTTCGGTATTAGGTCAATGGAAGTTTTTTTAATATTTTTTATTATTTTTATGATATTATTATAACTTGTTGATATGAAAGGTTATAAACTGTTGTAGTGATAGCTATAATAACACCTTGGTTTTTTACAGTATTAACCCCTTCACGCCCAGACCCATTAACCCCTTCACGCCCAGACCCATTAACCCCTTCACGCCCAGACCCATTAACCCCTTCACGCCCAGACCCATTAACCCCTTCACCCCAGACCTCTATAAACACTTCACTGCTCCAGCCATTAAACCTTCAACGCTCAGAATTACAAACTTAGCGCCAAGGATCACTAACATGTCAACGCAGAACCATTGCTTCATGTCCAGACCCATTAAACTCGTCAGGCCCATGACCGATTAACCTTCAGCGCCCAGGACATTAACCTTAGCAGCCTTAACCCATTGCCGTAACCACATAATAACTTCAGCAGAACATTAACTTCAGATGAATTACCTTACACCCTCATTAACTCACACATGACCATTTGAGCCTTGGATTCCTATCAGACTTATTCAGTACCAGAAAACCCGCGTATCGCCGACCATTAACCTTCAACCGACCATTACTTCACCCAGACCATTAACCTTTCAAGGTCGAACCGCATAATTACACCTAGACCATTAAACACATTCACCCCAAACCCCATTATCACCCTTGCATGACCAGACCAACTCCTTCCCCAAATAGCCCATTGAACGCCTTACTGCAGACATAACTTCAACAGAATTAACCTTCACGCAGACCTATTAACCTTTACGCAGACATTAACCTTCACACCCAGAACCCATTAACCCTTCACGCCCAGACCCATTAACCCCTTACAACACCCAGACCCATTAAACCCTTCACGCCCAGACCATTAACCCCTTCACGCCCAGACCCATTAACCCCTTCACACCCAGACCCATTAACCCCTTCACGCCCAGACCCATTAACCCCTTCACGCCCAGACCCATTAACCCCTTCACACCCAGACCCATTAACCCCTTCACGCCCAGACCCATTAACCCCTTCACGCCCAGACCCATTAACCCCTTCACGCCCAGACCCATTAACCCCTTCACGCCCAGATCTTTCCTTGGCTATAAAAAATGGTCTGTTGTGAGCCATAAAATTACAAAAAGTCACTGAATATACCAAATGAGTTAGTGGACAAGGATACTAAACAGGTCATAGCTATAAAACATTGCTTATAGTCACTACAAATAAATCGTCTAATGGTTCCCAAATGACAGTGGAAATTACGTTCTGGGCCTCAAGGGGATAATGGATGAGGTGTTTTTTTATAAGCACAGGTGGCTTGTATAGAAAATAATAATGTAATTGATGAAAATATAGATAATTAGATTGAATATTCGTACATTCTGATATGACTAATGATAAATATGATGCACTTTGTGATTTCCATATAGATCGTATTAGTACAGGAAAACCTCGCGTATTCGGACACTCATTATTCAGACTTTGACGTTATTCGATTTTTTTTTTTTTTTTTTTTTTTTTTTTTTAAGGGGTCGAAATTTCCTAGCTATATATATATACCTAGATTTTTTTTTTTTTTTTTTTTAAACACATATCACCCCATATATAATCCCCCCATTATTCGGATCCTTGCATTACTCGGACCACTCCTTGGCCCAATTAGTCCCAATATGAGAGGCTTTACTGTAGTAATAATAATAATAATAATAGTAATAATAATAATAATAGTAATAATAATAAATAGTAATAGTAATAATAATAATAATAATAGTAATATAATAGTAATAATAATAATAGTATAATAATAATTAATAATAATAAATAATAATAATAATAGTAATAGTATAATAGAATAGTATAATAATAATAATAATAATAATAATAATAATAATAATGACAGGAAAGATAGGACACAGGACAGGACACCCTTAACGCACCGCCACGCACCGCCACGCACCCATTCCTCGCCTAACGCACCACAGACTCACCCAAACACACTCTAAAAAGAAAAAAAATCAAAGTTTCCCACAAAATTGGTCCAGATTTTTACGCAACTCATTGGAACAGAATTTGATGAACACTTTTTTTGCTGGTTCGTACAATTTCCCAGGAACGTAATTTCTGTGTTATAGGCTATTTTTTTTAACGAGGCGAAAATTCCATTCTATCTTAAGGTCTCTGCTTAAAATGATGCCTGTGTTTACCTGATAATAGGGTTAACTGATAAAATACAACTGACATTAAGAAGAAGTATTCCCTTCTGGTTAAAATGATGCCTGTGTTTACCTGATAATAGGGTTAACTATGATAAAATACAGCTGACATTAAGAAGAAGCGTAGTATTCCCTTCTGCTTAAAATGATGCCTGTGTTTACCTGATAATAGGGTTAACTATGATAAAATACAACTGAAATTTAGAAGAAGCGTAGTATATCAGTCAGTAAGCAGCAAGGGGGCAGCATTTTTCACCTGCTAAGAACACCCACATGCTGCCCATTAACTCTGCCTTGGATTGCCAGTGCCTGGGAGGACACAGGGGGGCGGCATGAGCCTCTAATCACAGGCGTCACTATAACAATCCTGCCTGTGCCACCACGGGCGAGGGCCTACCATCACAGCCCTCAAGTGTGCCTCCAGAGCCTACCACCCGGGCCTTAGTCACGGCCTACACGCGCTATAGGCACAAATGTGAGAGAGAGAGAAAAAAAAAAAAAAAAAAAAAAAGGGGGGGCAGGATTTTTTAACTCTTTAAAAAAAATTAGTATTGGCGAGGTATGTGTGTGTGTGTGTGCGTGTGTGTGTGTGTGTGTGTGTGTGTGTGTGTGTGTGTGTGTGTGCTTTCTCCTCTACACAATGATCCAGCGAGTGTGTTGTTTTCACAGAGAGAAAAAGCGAGAACGCGAGAGGGATGAACTGTGGAAGAAGCTGCAGGCACTGGAACTGAACCACGCCCAGCAGCAGTGAAGGAAGGAGGTGGAGGAATAGAAGAAGAGGAGGAGGAGGAGGAAGAAGAAGGACAACAACAACCAACCACAAGAGGAGGAAGAGGAGGCAACATAGCTAAACCCTCCGTCGTAAAGTGCGCAGTGACGACTCTCGGAGAATAAAAATAGGTTCATAGATTCCGAACAACCGGTAAATGACGACTCACGACGACTCGGAAGAAAAATAAAGTCACTTCATTCATTCCGTAAGACCAGGAAATGACGACGACGCGCGGAGACAAAAATAACCTCCGTAGAGCCAGATAAATATTATACTACGTGAGCGAATTTGCTGCGATTTTAGAACGAGAGAGGAAATAAACGTAAAAAAAATGTTATTACGACATACTTTTTTCCCGGGACGAAGAAAAAGTACGTATTATAATTGTGTCGTACCAACTATAAAACTGCTAAACTTTATATCCCCCCTCCCCCCCCTATAAAAAAACCAGCTACTCCCCCCCCCCCTTTCCTTATCAAAACGTACAGACGTGTGTGTGTGTGTGTGTGTGTGTGTGTGGCACGCGTGTGTGTGTGAGAGACTGTGGGTATAACTGTGCCTATGTACGTACGCCTGTGTGTATGTGCGCGCGTGTGTGTATGTGTGTGAGACTGCGTGTGTGTGTGTGTGTGCGCGCATATATACCCCCCCCCCCCTAGGACAGGCCCATAGCTCCATAGATAGGCTCTGTGTCGAATTCTATGTGTAATATCCATTTCTATGAGTGGTAGCCATTCGACCTGGAGTTTTAGCGGCGGCGGAGGAACGCGCGACATTGTGACGGTTTCTGGGGTTTGGGTTTTAGTTTCGGGTATATTTTTTTGGGGGGGGGTTTGATTTTTTTTTTTTTTTTTGGGGGGGGGGGGGGTTTTTGAAATTTTTGGTTTTTATAAAAAAAAAATTTGGTTTTTTTTTTGGGTTTTTTTCCATGTATATATTGTTATTATAAAAATTTAGTTTTTTTTTTTTTTTTTAGGTTTTTTTTTTTTTATTTCTTATATTATTTATATATATACTTTTTTTTTTTTTTTTTTTTTTTTTTTTTTTTTTTATGCCGAGACCGTAAGTGTTTTTGGCTCCCCCCCCCCCCCTGTACCCCAGACCCGATGATTGTCCTGGGGTGCGTGCGTTCAGGTTGTCTGTCTGTCTGTAGCCATGTGTTAGCCCGGGCAAAAGAGTAGCGGTACATTTTAATTAGCCGGATATCATCATTTATAATTTTTAGTTATTATTTATATTCCTGGTGTGATTCTCTCTCTCTGGGCTGTGGTGGGGATCTGGCGCCTGGCTTTGTTTATTTTTATTATATGATTTGTGTATATGGTGAACCCTCTCTGGATTTGAACTATTTGGGGGTAATTTGTACTAATGGGGGTAATTTGAACTACCGTAATGGGGGGTAATTTGAACTACCGTAATTGGGGGTCATTTGAACTACTGTAATTGGGGGTCATTTGAACTACTGTAATTGGGGGTCATTTGAACTACCGTAATTGGGGGTCATTTGAACTACTGTAATTGGGGGTAATTTGAACTACCGTAATTGGGGTCATTGAACTACTGTAATTGGGGGTCATTTGAACTACTGTAATTGGGGGTCATTTGAACTACCGTAATTGGGGGTCATTTGAACTACTGTAATGGGGGGTCATTTGAACTACTGTAATTGGGGGTCATTTGAACTACCGTAATTGGGGGTCATTTGAACTACCGTAATTGGGGGTCATTTGAACTACCGTAATTGGGGGTCATTTGAACTACTGTAATTGGGGGTCATTTGAACTACTGTAATTGGGGGTCATTTGAACTACCGTAATTGGGGGTCATTTGAACTACTGTAATTGGGGGTCATTTGAACTACCGTAATTGGGGGTCATTTGAACTAATTAGGGGGAGACCTGGGTCGAATTAGCCAAAAGAAAGTTATTGAAATGTTTGAACTAGGCTGAAACTGAACAGGTCAAATTATCCCAAGTTTGAATTATACGAGGTCAAATTAGAGTGTGTTCACTAGATATATATATATTAAAAAAAAAAAAAAAATTCTGACCTGCCATTTTATTCAATTTTTTCTTGATATATTATTATTATTATTATTATTTTTTTTTTTTTTTTTTTTTTTTTTTTTTTCTTTTTCTTGACCTGCGATTTTTTTTTTTTTTTTTGTGCGATGATTACGTTTATTTTTCTGATACATAATATTTAGCCTCATTATTATTGTATTATTATTATTATTATTATTGTGATTAGGGTTCGGGCAAAGACACGTTCAAGGTCACACAAACAAAACCAAAAATATAAAACCAGAAAAAAAACAACAAAAAAAAAAAAAAAACACTAAATGAAAGAAAAAAAAATTAAGTGGTTGTAGAAATTTTCCAATATATTTTTTTTTTTTTTTTTTTTTTTGACCGAATATTTTCCCCTTGGCGCATTAGTTAGCTAATTTATGGTATATATATGTCCCCTAACAATCTACAACTACTAGAAACTATCTGAATAAATGCCGAACACAAACTAGAAATTATTATTATTATCATTATTATCATTGCTATAGTAAATAAAACGGGAGCCAATATCTCTCTCATTAATATACGAGTGGTCAAAATAACTCAATTACCCCACTCTACAAGGTCAAAATAACCCCTATGTCAGCAGGTCAGGTCAGGGGTTAGGTCAGGTCAAGATCTAGTCAGCCCGGCAGCGAGAATAGGTCTAGGTCAAAAGTGCGGTTTTTAAATGATTATATGTCGGGGTCAGGTTATAGGTCGCTGTTTTGACTCCTTACGTACGAGAGAGAGAGAAAGAGAGAGAGAGAGAGAGAGGGTAAAGTGTCCAGGTGGTAATTGTTTAAGTGTACAGTGCAATATTTTAAGTGGGAGTGCCAAGTGTAGTGCGACTTAATTTAGAGTGCCAGAGAGAGAGAGAGAGAGAGGGAGAAGAGGCACAGACTAAGAAAAAACTGATTAAAGAAAGAGAAAATTGAGAGAGAGAGAGAGAGAAGAGAGAGAGAGAGAGAGAGAGAGAGAGAGAGATGCAAATACAATAAGGAAAAAAACAATGAACGGAAAAGAGAAAAAGCGAGAAAAAAAAGTGAACCCATTGAATTTGAACCTTCAGAAAATCCAGAATTATACGCAGAAAATCAAATCAAATAATAAATATAACCAGATCAACGACGGAAGTGAAAGAAGAAAAAAAAAAAATTGACGCCTGGAAAATTACGAAGGAAAAAAATTGAAGCCTTGAAAATGAAAAAAAAAAAAATATATGCCGCCACACCCCATGGAAGGATCACCGCTGCCCCGCCCCGCCCGCCCCGCCTGTGTCTCTAGGGTGCCAGGACACTCCCCAATAGTGGCACACCCCCCCACCACTCCAGGCACTTAAAACTATTACTGGTTCAAGGGTTATAGCCATACCCCATCCATACATAAGTGCCACTGTGTGTACATGTGTGCGGTGTGGCCGACTATAGTGGCCCTCCTCCCCCTCCCCCATCAGTGCCAGTGTGTACATGTGTGTGTGCGCTCCTGTTGGCACTATACCCCCCCCCCCCTACCCTAATACGCCAGCCACCGTGCCGCCTCTGATTATTTTTGTCGTAACGGATAATTTATTGATTCCTTGAAGTGGATGTTTACATTAGGCAAGCCGTGATTTTTTGTGTTTTTTGTTTCGGGTGTGTGTGTGTGTCGCGACCTTTTGTGTGTGTGTATGTACGTGTATATATCTATAGTTTGGGTGTGGGTGTGTAGCCAGATTGCTGTGGGGGGGGGGGGGGGGGGTTTGGCACTGACTGGCACTGGCACTAACTTGGTGGTGTTGTTTTGGCGCGACAACAACAACAACAACAGTACGAGGACCTGTGCTGACCTTGTGTGTGTGTGTGTGGGTGTACATGTGTGTGTGTGTGTGTGTCATTCACCCATGGTCTTGGGTGTGTACATGTGTGTGTGTGTGTACATGTGTGTGTGTGTGTGTGTGTGTACATGTGTGTGTGTGTGTAGGTGTACATACTTACATCACCTGGTATAGACTTCACCCTCGCCTTGTGTGTGTGTGTGTGCCTGTGTGTGTGCGTGTGTGTACAGGGGTGCCTCAGTGTGCTGCTGCTGCTGCTCCCACAGGGGTCACCGCCCCCGGGCAGGTGTGTGTACTGCCCTGGGGGGGACAAACCTGCCCCCCCCTTGCTTGCTTCACCCTGTAAACCTGCACCGCCCTACCCTGCTACCCTGCCTGACCTGCTACCCTGCCAGTACTCCTTAAGTAAATACAGGAAAGAGAGAGAGAGAGAGAAGCAAATATAGTAAGAAAAACTAGATAAATGAGAGAATACCTTGGAAAAAAATTGAGAAAAAAAAATTGCCGTCACACCCCATAGAAAAATGACCCCTGACCTTGACCTGACCTGACCCTGTAGTCTTATAGTGCCAGTGCCAGTGCCAACCATCAGTAGCAGCGCAGCAGGGGGGGGGGGGGGGCAGGGCTGTGTGTGTGGCATGGGGGGGGGGTTGAGGCATGGTTTTTAGCAGCCAATTGGTCACGCTGGGCTGGGATGTGGCATGTCACTGTACCCTAACCACTGCCCACCCCTTACCATCATCGTCAGCACCAGCAGGGGGGGCGGGGCGGGGCAGGGGCAGGGTGTGGGGCATGGGTGTGTGGGGGTTTGGGTTAAGCAGCAATGGGGCGGCCTAGGCTGGGGTGTTTAAGTTAAGTCAATATGTTGCTAGTAATAATAATCTTGGTCATTTTATGTTCACCTAAAACTGTAAAGGCAAGACAATAAAAAAGTCAACCCATGTGACAGCCGTGCATTTTGAACCGAGAGTGTGACCTGACCTGACCTGACCCGGGGTGGCAGAGGGTGTGTTATTCAAGGGTGTGACCTAACCTGACCTGACCCGGGGGTGGCAGAGGGTGTGACCTGACCTGACCCGGGGGTGGCAGGGTGTGACCTGACCTGACCCGGGGTGGCAGAGGGTGTGTTATTCAAGGGTGTGACCTAACCTGACCTGACCCGGGGTGGCAGAGGGTGTGTTATTCAAGGGTGTGACCTGACCTGACCCGGGGTGGCAGAGGGTGTGTTATTCAAGGGTGTGACCTGACCTGACCCGGGGTGGCAGAGGGTGTTATTCAAGGGTGTGACCTGACCTGACCCAGGGTGGCAGAGGGTGTTATTCAAGGGTGTGACCTGACCCGGGGTGGCAGAGGGTGTGTTATTCAAGGGTGTGACCTGACCTGACTGTGACCTTAAGGTGTGTTATACAATAGGGTCTTCCATTTCTATATATTCTTACCCTGTTCTGTCAAGGATCTGCTGGTTCTAAAGGCTGGTTGTTCTGTCAAGGATCTGCTGGTTCTAAAGGCTGGTTGTTCTGTCAAGGATCTGCTGGTTCTAAAGGCTGGTTGTCCTGTCAAGGATCTGCTGGTTCTAAAGGCTGGTTGTTCTGTCAAGGATCTGCTGGTTCTAAAGGCTGGTTGTTCTGTCAAGGATCTGCTGGTTCTAAAGGCTGGTTGTTCTGTCAAGGATCTGCTGGTTCTAAAGGCTGGTTGTTCTGTCAAGGATCTGCTGGTTCTAAAGGCTGGTTGTTCTGTCAAGGATCTGCTGGTTCTAAAGGCTGGTTGTTCTGTCAAGGATCTGCGGGTTTCCCTGAAGGCTCGGTTGTTCTGTCAAGGATCTGCTGGTTCTAAGGCTGGTTGTCCTGTCAAGGATCTGCTGGTTCTAAAGGCTGGTTGTTCTGTCAAGGATCTGCTGGTTCTGAAGGCGGGTTTGTTCTGTCAAGGATCTGCTGGTTCTAAAGCTGGTTGTCCTGTCAAGGATTGCTGGTCTAAAGGCTGGTTGTTCTGTCAGGATCTGCTGGTTCTGAAGGCTGGTTGTTCTGTCAAGGATCTGCTGGTTCTGAAGGCTGGTTGTTCTGTCAAGGATCTGCTGGTTTTTAAAGGCTGGTTGTTCTGTCAAGGATCTGCTGGTTCTAAAGGCTGGTTGTCCTGTCAAGGATCTGCTGGTTCTAAAGGCTGGTTGTTCTGTCAAGGATCTGCTGGTTCTAAAGGCTGGTTGTTCTGTCAAGGATCTGCTGGTTCTAAAGGCTGGTTGTTCTGTCAAGGATCTGCTGGTTCTGAAGGCTGGTTGTTCTGTCAAGGATCTGCTGGTTCTAAAGGCTGGTTGTCCTGTCAAGGATCTGCGGGTTTTCTAAAGGCTGGTTGTTCTGTCAAGGATCTGCTGGTTCTGAAGGCTGGTTGTTCTGTCAAGGATCTGCTGTTCTAAAGGCGGGTTTTGTCCTGTCAAGGATCTGCTGGTTCTAAAGGCTGGTTGTTCTGTCAAGGATCTGCTGGTTCTGAAGGCTGGTTGTTCTGTCAAGGATCTGCTGGTTCTGAAGGCTGGTTGTTCTGTCAAGGATCTGCTGGTTCTAAAGGCTGGTTGTTCTGTCAAGGATCTGCTGGTTCTGAAGGCTGGTTGTTCTGTCAAGGATCTGCTGGTTCTGAAGGCTGTTGTTCTGTCAAGGATCTGCTGGTTCTAAAGGCTGGTTGTTCTGTCAAGGATCTGCGGGTTCTGAAGGTGGTTGTTCTGTCAAGGATCTGCTGGTTCTAAAGGCTGGTTGTTCTGTCAAGGATCTGCTGGTTCTAAAGGCTGGTTGTTCTGTCAAGGATCTGCTGGTTCTAAAGGCTGGTTGTTCTGTCAAGGATCTGCTGGTTCTAAAGGCTGGTTGTTCTGTCAAGGATCTGCTGGTTCTAAAGGCTGGTTGTTCTGTCAAGGATCTGCTGGTTCTGAAGGCTGGTTGTTCTGTCAAGGATCTGCTGGTTCTGAAGGCTGGTTGTTCTGTCAAGGATCTGCTGGTTCTAAAGGCTGGTTGTTCTGTCAAGGATCTGCTGGTTCTGAAGGCTGGTTGTTCTGTCAAGGATCTGCTGGTTCTGAAGGCTGGTTGTTCTGTCAAGGATCTGCTGGTTCTAAAGGCTGGTTGTTCTGTCATGGATCTGCTGGTTCTAAAGGCTGGTTGTTCTGTCATGGATCTGCTGGTTCTAAAGGCTGGTTGTTCTGTCATGGATCTGCTGGTT
>JACEEZ010020660.1:160684-175684 GCA_016584305.1 Chionoecetes opilio | reverse complement strand
TGATGTGACCCGATCTGACGCACCCTGACCCTCCCGTCTCAGGTCATTTTGTAACTTCAGCGCTACATGGTAATCTAAATGTTCTGGGAGGTCAAACGCCGACACCATTTTGTGGCACTCTTGGCACTGTACGAGGTCATCAGGGGTGCCACTGTGGCCCTCTGTATCTGGGGGGTTCCTAGGGGGTGCTAGCATGAACCTCTTAATGCCCCCCTTGTCCTGGGGGCCCTCTCTCGGGGTACGTTCAGGGGTGTGGGGGACCTGTTTAGGGGTGCGTTCAGGGCCTGGGTGTGTAGCCAGCTGTTCTGTGCGTGTGGCCAGCTGTTCTGTGCATGTAGCCAGCTGTTCTGTGTGTGTAGCCAGCTGTTCTGTGTGTGTGGCCAGCTGTCTAGAGGTGCGTGTGGCCAGCTGTTTCTCTACCTCCCGTCGCAGCGCCTGTGGGAGTAACGGCAGAAGGGATGTGTCCATGTTGTCCAGGTCTGGAAATAACTCTCGGGCTAAAACCTTGCACTCTGCGGCACTATTACTGGCACTCTGGTCCTCACTGGCACCCCTTTGTCCAGTGGCACCTGATCCTATGTTTATTATGGCCCTATTAGTCTCTCCTATGCCATTTAAAACATTAGAAGTGCCTGATTTGGTAGTAGCACTTTTACTGGCACCCATATGTCCAGTGGCACCTGATTCTATGCATATTGTGGCACTATTAGTCTCTTCTGTGCCACCTACAACAGTAAGAGTGCCTGATTTAGTGGTAGCAGTGGTAGTAGTAGCAGCAATAGTAGTAGTAGTAGTAGTAGTAGTGGTAATGGCACTCGGCACTACACTCGCCCCTCTATTAGTTCCCAGGCCTTCTCTACGCCTCGACTTAGCGGTTTTGTTATGAATGCGTTCCACAGACCTCTCGACTTCCCACGAACTGAACAACTCTGGGCTGTGTGGCGCTACGACATCACGCGTTACGGCTTGTTCCGCCATCGTTTCTTTCTCTGTCTCGGTTCTTTCTGTGCCGTAATTTGTTCCGTAGTGTGCCTGCGTTCCGTCGTCTGTCTCGTCGCTGTTTGAACCTTCCGTCGTTCCGTCTTGTTCCGTTGCAATGCCATTCTCGGTTCTATCTGTTCTGTCCTGTGTTACTTGCGTTCCGTTCTCACTTCTGTCGTTTCCATAATTTCTGTATTGTTCTGCCGTTGCGTTCTCTGTCTCGTCTCTGTCTACACCGCCACTCGTTCTGTCTGTCGTTCTGTCTCTCCCTTCTGTTATGTTCTCAGCCCTGTCTCTCCCATAACTTGTCAGGAAATTACGAAAAAAGGAATTTGTCGGGCCAGAGACACTAGATCGACCTTTTCCCGACCTTTCCACGCTCCCCGACTGGCTGGGAGACGACATATGACCTTTCTTGACCTTTCCCGCGTCCCTATTGGTTGGTTTTTCAAGGTGGCTGGTAATGGAAGCTTGTGATTGGCTGGGTGTGGGTTTGGAGGCTTGTGATTGGCTGGGTGTTTCTTTGGAGGCTTGTGATTGGCTGGGTGTGGGTTTGGAGGCTTGTGATTGGCTGGGTGTGGGTTTGGAGGCTTGTGATTGGCTGGGTGTGGGTTTGGAGGCTTGTGATTGGCTGGGTGTGGGTTTGGAGGCTTGTGATTGGCTGGGTGTGGGTTTGGAGGCTTGTGATTGGCTGGGTGTGGGTTTGGAGGCTTGTGATTGGCTGGGTGTGGGTTTGGAGGCTTGTGATTGGCTGAGTGTTTCTTTGGAGGCTTGTGATTGGCTGGGTGTGGGTTTGGAGGCTTGTGATTGGCTGAGTGTTTCTTTGGAGGCTTGTGATTGGCTGGGTGTGGGTTTGGAGGCTTGTGATTGGCTGACTGTGGGTTTGGAGGCTTGTGATTGGCTGAGTGTTTCTTTGGAGGCTTGTGATTGGCTGGGTGTTTCTTTGGAGGCTTGTGATTGGCTGACTGTGGGTTTGGAGGCTTGTGATTGGCTGGGTGTTTCTTTGGAGGCTTGTGATTGGCTGACTGTGGGTTTGGAGTGCTGTGAGTTGGACTGTGCTGTGGGTTTGGAGGCTTGTGATTGGCTGGGTGTTTTTGGAGGCTTGTGATTGGCTGATGTGGGTTTGGAGGCTTGTGATTGGTGACTGTGGGTTGGGGCTATGGGTGGTGTTTCTTTGAGGTTGGATTGGATGGGGTGTGGGTTTGGAGGCTTGTGATTGGGTGAGCTTTGTCTCTGAAGTGGCTAATAGGGTGTCTGTGTTCTCTACTTTACCTGTTTTGTTTTTTGAGGAGGAGGAGGGGATGGATTTGAGTAAGGAGTAATTTGCGAAAGGAGTTCTTGGAGAGGAGGAGGAGGAGGGACGAGGAGTTTTAGGAGTAGAAATAGAGGAGGAGGAGGAGGAGGAGATGCAAGCTTTGGAGAGAAAAGTAGAGTGAACATCTTGAGAGGATGAAGTAGAGGTTTTTGGAGAAGAAATGGAGGAGGAAGGAGGGAGGAAGGGAGAGGAGGAGGAAGAGGCGATGGAAGGAGGAAGGAAGGAAGAGGGGATAGGAGGGGCAGTAGAAGGAGGAAGGAAGGAAGAGGAGGAGGAAGGAGAAAGGAAGGAAGAAGAAGGAGGGAGGAAGGAGGAGGCAATGGAAGGAGGAGCAGTAGAAGAAACTTGCGATGATGAAACAGCGACCTTTTCCGCGGCTTTCTTAAACATTTCCTGGATATTCGCCGAGCCCAGAGCCGCCGAGTGCACGAACTTGCCGGCCGAGAGCGCCAAGTGTCTGATGGGTGGCGACCTGTGTGGGGTCATGGGGAGGGTTACTTAAGGGGGACAGGCTGCGAATTAATATCGAAAATATGTGAGACTATAGGACTAGACTATAAATGGAATATAGGTCAACACACACACACACACACACTCGTACCAAACGTCCTGCGCTGTGGCCGTGTTGGTGTGTTGGAAGAGTGCGAGGGCGACGCGGGCAATGCGGAGTGCGTGGTAGGACGGCAGGCGACAGGAACGCGTGAAGGAGGAGGAGCGTCCATCCCCCTCGAGGCGCACCGAGACAGTGAGTGTGTTGGACCAGCGCTGGTTCTGAAGGAGAGGGCGGTTGTTTGTGCAAGCGTCGTGTTTGTGCAGGCGTCCTGTTTGTGCAGGCATCATGTTTGTGCAGGCGTCATGTTTGTGCAGGCGTCATGTTTGTGCAGGCGTCATGTTTGTGCAGGCGTCCTGTTTGTGCAGGCGTCCTGTTTGTGCAGGCGTCATGTTTGTGCAGGCGTCATGTTTGTGCAGGCGTCCTGTTTGTGCAGGCGTCCTGTTTGTGCAGGCGTCATGTTTGTGCAGGCGTCATGTTTGTGCAGGCGTCATGTTTGTGCAGGCGTCATGTTTGTGCAGGCGTCATGTTTGTGCAGGCGTCATGTTTGTGCAGGCGTCATGTTTGTGCAGGCGTCCTGTTTGTGCAGGCATCATGTTTGTGCAGGCGTCATGTTTGTGCAGGCGTCCTGTTTGTGCAGGCGTCCTGTTTGTGCAGGCATCATGTTTGTGCAGGCGTCATGTTTGTGCAGGCGTCATGTTTGTGCAGGCGTCATGTTTGTGCAGGCGTCGTGTTTGTGCAGGCTTCGTGTTTGTGCAGGCGTCATGTTTGTGCAGGCGTCATGTTTGTGCAGGCGTCATGTTTGTGCAGGCGTCATGTTTGTGCAGGCGTCATGTTTGTGCAGGCGTCATGTTTGTGCAGGCGTCATGTTTGTGCAGGCGTCATGTTTGTGCAGGCGTCATGTTTGTGCAGGCGTCATGTTTGTGCAGGCGTCGTGTTTGTGCAGGCGTCATGTTTGTGCAGGCATCATGTTTGTGCAGGCGTCACAGTCACAGTGTCTGCAGTCACAATTTTCGTCTCATCAACTCCTCTCCTCTGACTGACTGTCTTCAATCTTTAAATCACCGCCGCAATGTTGCTTCTCTTGCTCTCTTATACCGTTATTTTCATGCTCACTGCTCTTCTGAACTTGCTAACTGCATGCCTCCCCCACTCCCGCGGCCTCGCTGCACAAGACTTTCTACTCATTCTCATCCCTATTCTGTCCATCTTCCTAATGCAAGAGTTAATCAGTATCTTTACTCTTTCATCCCTTTCACTGGTAAACTCTGGAACTCTCTTCCTGTTTCTATTTTCCACTTTCCTACGACTTAAATCTTTTCAAGAGAAGAATAACAAGACACCTCCCGAACTAAATTGGCCCTTGCTTTATTCTCTTACTGTCTTCTTTATAGGGACTGCCAACTAGCGGCCTTTGTGTTACCCATTTGTGTCGTGCCCTTGGCCAGTTCCTTGTCATGTAAAAAAAAAAAAAAAAAAAAAAAAAAAAAAAAATTATCAGCATTTACCGCCGGTCGTAAAGTCGAACAGTCGTAAGTTGCGTAGGTCGTAAGTCGGCGAATAGTTTATACAAACTAAAAAATATATATATATATACTATATTATTTTCTATTTCCATCATTACTACTACTACAGGTTGAATGAAGTTCCCAACCTCGGCATGCCAAGACTCGGCAACACCCAAAACTCGGCTATGGTTCGGGATTTTCCAAAACCCGGCAGAACACCCAAAACCCTGGGCGTAGTTGCCGGGTCGGCCGCTGGGTGCCACCACACTAGGCCGCTTGGTTTCTCCCGCCGATTTGTTTGTTGTTATTGTTCAGTGGTGTTGTGACTGTAGAGTTGTGTACACTGTTATTTTGTGTACTTCTACAGGTCTGTTATTGGTATTATGGCTCCCAAACGTCCAAACGTGATTTTCATGCTTTTTTTCCCCTTAATATATCTACGTTCTAAAAGTCGGAAAATTCCATTACTCGGCTCGGCGCTGGTCCCGAGGTTGCCGAGTTTGGGAACTTCAACCTGTACTACTATAACCACCACTACTACTACTACTATAACCACCACTACTACTACTACTATAACTACCACTTCTACTCACAGCCGCTTTGTCTGCCTCCAAGCGCTCCGACAACTCTTCGGCCAAACTTCCCGTCCATTGGCGAACCTTAAATTAGGAGAAAAAGAAACACGCTGGTAATATTCAGTTATGACGGAAAATCTAAAAATTACGAGGGGAAAAAAAAAAAAAAAAATTCAGTTTTGACGGAAAATAAAAAAATTAGCAGAGGAATTAACCCTCTCTCTCTCTCTCTCTCTTTAACCCCTTCACGCCCAGATCTTTCCTTTGCTATATAAAATCATCTGTTATCAGCCATAAAATTACGATAAATAACTGAATATACCACATGAGTTAGTGGACAAGGATACTAAACAGGTCATAGCTATAAAACATTGCTTATAGTCACTAAAAATCATCTAATGGTACCCAAATTACAATGGAAATTACGTTCTGGGCCTCAAGGGGTTACAAAAGATAGAAACCGTACCTTGGCGGGGGTGTCGAGAGCCTCCCGTCCTTGGAAGTTCTTGCCGCAGCCGATACTCTTGGCCAGGTGGCGGGCAGTGACGGGCTCCGAGTCCAGGCCACGCCCCAGGTTGTGGAGCCAGTGCCTGTAGTAGTAGTAGTAGTAGTAGTAGTAGTAGTAGTAGTAGTAGTAGTAGTAGTAGTAGTAGTAATAGTAGTGGTGTAGTAGTAGTAATAGTAGTGGTGTAGTAGTAGTAGTAGTAGTGGTGTAGTAGTAGTGGTAGTAGTAGTAGTAGTAGTAGTAGTAGTAGTAGTAGTAGTAGTAGTAGTAGTAGTAGTAGTAGTAGTAGTAGTAGTAGTTAAAGAAAAACAAAGTATGATCCGTGGAATAGCCTGGACAGTGAAATTATACATGCCAAAAGTATTCATGTTTTTAAAGCTAAGATTGACCCATTGAGACAAGGAGACGGGACCCCACCAGTGTAGCTCATTGCCCCTATAACACTACTAGGTACACACACACACACACACACACACACCCACACACACACCCATACAACCACATACCCACACCTACACTCCCACACCCACGCACACCCACACCTACACTCACACGCACACACACACACACGCTCACCCACACCCACACACCCATACAGCCACACACACACACACCCACACGCACACCCACGCACACCCACACCTACACTCACACGCACACACACGCACACCCACACACCCATACAGCCACACACACACACACACACACCCACACCCACACCCACACACCCATACAGCCACACACACAAACCCACATGCACACCCACACCCCCACCCCCACCCACACACACCCATACAGCCACACACACACACACACCCACACACACGCACACACACAAACTCACGCAGTCTTGTGATCATAATGCTTGGTCAGTTTTCCAGTAGACAGTTTGGCCAAGTCTCCCATGGTGACACAACCCAGGAGCTCCGTCAGTGAGTCTCCCAGCTTCCCTCCGAGGTTCCTGACTTTGCCCAGGGGTAGATCGCTCCACAGGGTCGCCACCTCCCCCTGGGGCAACACTGTCTGCTGGTTAGGCTTGTGTAGGCCGCAAGACAGCTTGGCTAGCATCTGGGTAGGGCGAGAGGGTGGTTATGGATTCAGTCGTGGGGTAGTTAGTGTGGTCATTAGGGAGCTTTAAAAGGAGGCTGGACAGTGTTATGGATGGGGATGAAAGGTGGATGTAGGTAGTGTGGTCATTAGGGAGCTTTAAAAGGAGGCTGGACAGTGTTATGGATGGGGATGAAAGGTGGATGTAGGTAGTGTGGAGTCATTAGGGAGCTTTAAAAGGAGGCTGGACAGTGTTATGGATGGGGATGAAAGGTGGATGTAGGTAGTGTGGTCATTAGGGAGCTTTAAAAGGAGGCTGGACAGTGTTATGGATGGGGATGAAAGGTGGATGTAGGTAGTGTGGAGTCATTAGGGAGCTTTAAAAGGAGGCTGGACAGTGTTATGGATGGGGATGAAAGGTGGATGTAGGTAGTGTGGAGTCATTAGGGAGCTTTAAAAGGAGGCTGGACAGTGTTATGGATGGGGATGAAAGGTGGATGTAGGTAGTGTGGAGTCATTAGGGAGCTTTAAAAGGAGGCTGGACAGTGTTATGGATGGGGATGAAAGGTGGATGTAGTTAGTGTGGTCATTAGGGAGCTTTAAAAGGAGGCTGGACAGTGTTATGGATGGGATGAAAGGTGGATGTAGGTAGTGTGGAGTCATTAGGGAGCTTTAAAAGGAGGCTGGACAGTGTTATGGATGGGGATGAAAGGTGGATGTAGGTAGTGTGGTCATTAGGGAGCTTTAAAAGGAGGCTGGACAGTGTTATGGATGGGGATGAAAGGTGGATGTAGGTAGTGTGGAGTCATTAGGGAGCTTTAAAAGGAGGCTGGACAGTGTTATGGATGGGGATGAAAGGTGGATGTAGGTAGTGTGGAGTCATTAGGGAGCTTTAAAAGGAGGCTGGACAGTGTTATGGATGGGGATGAAAGGTGGATGTAGGTAGTGTGGAGTCATTAGGGAGCTTTAAAAGGAGGCTGGACAGTGTTATGGATGGGGATGAAAGGTGGATGTAGGTAGTGTGGTCATTAGGGAGCTTTAAAAGGAGGCTGGACAGTGTTATGGATGGGGATGAAAGGTGGATGTAGGTAGTGTGGAGTCATTAGGGAGCTTTAAAAGGAGGCTGGACAGTGTTATGGATGGGGATGAAAGGTGGATGTAGGTAGTGTGGAGTCATTAGGGAGCATTTCGAGGAGGCTGGACAGTGTTATGGATGGGGATGAAAGGTGGATGTAGGTAGTGTGGAGTCATTAGGGAGCTTTAAAAGGAGGCTGGACAGTGTTATGGATGGGGATGAAAGGTGGATGTAGGTAGTGTGGTCATTAGGGAGCTTTAAAAGGAGGCTGGACAGTGTTATGGATGGGGATGAAAGGTGGATGTAGGTAGTGTGGAGTCATTAGGGAGCTTTAAAAGGAGGCTGGACAGTGTTATGGATGGGATGAAAGGTGGATGTAGGTAGTGTGGAGTCATTAGGGAGCTTTAAAAGGAGGCTGGACAGTGTTATGGATGGGGATGAAAGGTGGATGTAGGTAGTGTGGAGTCATTAGGGAGCTTTAAAAGGAGGCTGGACAGTGTTATGGATGGGGATGAAAGGTGGATGTAGGTAGTGTGGAGTCATTAGGGAGCTTTAAAAGGAGGCTGGACAGTGTTATGGATGGGGATGAAAGGTGGATGTAGGTAGTGTTAAGTAACAGGAACTACCACGTGTAGGTCTCCCAGCCTCTTGTAGCTTCCTTATGTTCTTAGAGTTATTGAATAGTATTGTTATTGTTACTTGATTAGTATTGAAGGGATGTGTGCAGTGGTAACTACTACTGCTACACAACCCTCGTTTTCCAGGATATCGGATTTGCCGGTCAAAATCCGAGGTCCGGGGATGTGTCTGGTCCAGTCTGTAAGTCGACAAAGTAGTCCGGGGGTCGGAGCTCCAGTAGTCCTGTCACCGCCGGCCAGTGTCCAGTGCCTGCATGTGTGTATTAAACCATGTGTTGTATGTTATGTATGTATGCACAGCTGGGCACTAATTACGTTGAATGTATTTAAATACTAAATACTAAATACATCAATTGTATTTAAATACATTTGTAAATACATTTTAAATACACACAAATTTTAACATGTCCGAAAAAAATGGATTTCCTTAGATTTTGGGTTTCCTTAGAAATGTCCTTCTCGGGCCTAAATGTCCTTGCAATCAGGACATTGCCTTGGCAGTGGCAACCCTGGTTCACTGTAACATCAGGGTTGCCTTGGCAGTAGAAGCACTGGTTCACTGTAACATCAGGGTTGCCTTGGCAGTGGCAACCCTGGTTCACTGTAACATCAGGGTTGCCTTGGCAGTGGCAACCCTGGTTCACTGTAACACCAGGGTTGCCTTGGCAGTGGCAACCCTGGTTCACTGTAACATCAGGGTTGCCTTGGCAGTGGCAACCCTGGTTCACTGTAACATCAGGGTTGCCTTGGCAGTGGCAACCCTGGTTCACTGTAACATCAGGGTTGCCTTGGCAGTGGCAACCCTGGTTCACTGTAACATCAGGGTTGCCTTGGCAGTGGCAACCCTGGGTCACTGTAACATCAGGGTCGCCTTGGCAGTGGCAACCCTGGTTCACTGTAACATCAGGGTCGCCTTGGCAGTGGCAACCCTGGTTCACTGTAACATCAGGGTTGCCTTGGCAGTAGCAAGCTGAGTAGCAACCCTGGTTCACTGTAACATCAGGGTCGCCTTGTCCGTGGCAACCCTGGTTCACTGTAACATCAGGGTCCCCTTGGCAGTGGCAACCCTGGTTCACTGTAACATCAGGGTCGCCTTGGCAGTGGCAACCCTGGTTCACTGTAACATCAGGGTCGCCTTGGCAGTAGCAAGCTGAGTAGCAACCCTGGTTCACTGTAACATCAGGGTTGCCTTGGCAGTGGCAACCCTGGTTCACTGTAACATCAGGGTCGCCTTGGCAGTAGCAACCCTGGTTCACTGTAACATCAGGGTTGCCTTGGCAGTAGCAACCCTGGTTCACTGTAACATCAGGGTTGCCTGGCAGTGGCAACCCTGGTTCACTGTAAACATCAGGGTTGCCTTGGCAGTGGCAACCCTGGTTCACTGTAACATCAGGGTTGCCTTGGCAGTGGCAACCCTGGTTCACTGTAACATCAGGGTTGCCTTGGCAGTGGCAACCCTGGTTCACTGTAACATCAGGGTTGCCTTGGCAGTGGCAACCCTGGGTCACTGTAACATCAGGGTTGCCTTGGCAGTGGCAACCCTGGGTCACTGTAACATCAGGGTTGCCTTGGCAGTGGCAACCCTGGGTCACTGTAACATCAGGGTTGCCTTGGCAGTGGCAACCCTGGGTCACTGTAACATCAGGGTTGCCTTGGCAGTGGCAACCCTGGTTCACTGTAACATCAGGGTTGCCTTGGCAGTGGCAACCCTGGTTCACTGTAACATCAGGGTTGCCTTGGCAGTGGCAACCCTGGGTCACTGTAACATCAGGGTTGCCTTGGCAGTGGCAACCCTGGTTCACTGTAACATCAGGGTTGCCTTGGCAGTGGCAACCCTGGGTCACTGTAACATCAGGGTTGCCAGATAGTGGGGCGGGCTTATGGCCAAATTAACTGTGAAAAAAGTATTAAAATTTTTATATTATGAGTATTTAAATAATGTATTTAAATACATGACAACCAATGTATTTATAAATACAGTTCTATATACACAAATGTACTTAAATACGTATTTAAATACAATTGTATTTAAATACTGCCCAGCTCTGTGTGGCACATAAGAACACAAGAAAATAAGGAAGCTACAAGAGGCTGTGAGACCTACACGAGGTAGTTCCTGTTACCTAACACTACCTACATCCACCTTTCATCCCCATCCATGAATTTATCCAGACTCCCTTTAAAGCTCCCAATAGACTCCCACATGACGTAGCAGTGCTAGACAAAGTGTCGTAAAAGTCCGCGGCGGGGTGGTTGATATTGGCGGTTGTCGGACAGAGTGGGATAAACGTCCGGGGGCCTGGGGGGGGTCATGGCCTCGCACTGTTGCCATTCCCGGACTTTTGAGGTTCCCGGACCAGTGCTGCCCCCTGATAGTCCGGGAAAGCGAGGGTTTACTGTATAGTGTGGTAATGTGGTAGAGGTAAAGTGTGGTTGGTAGTGTGGTAGTGTGGTAGAGGTAAAGTGGGGTTGAAATATGGGGTTACAAGTGGTATAGTGTGGTAGGGAGTATGTAAGTGTGGTTATTAAAAGTGTGGTTCAAAGTAAAGTGGTAGTGTGGTAGGGAGTGTGTGTATAGATATATTTAAATGGCTACTACTACTACTACTACTACTACTACTACTACTACTACTACTACTACTGCTGCTGCTACTACTACTACTACTACTACTACTACTACTATACTTCTACCACTACTACGACAATTTCTATTAAACCACTACCCCGACCTCTAACACTACTACTACTACTACTACTACTACTACTACTACTACTACTACTACTACTACTACTACTACTACCACCACCACCAGTCCACCACCACCACCACCACACACCTTGTTATGGGCAATTCCCGCCGAGCATCTAAACGACGTCTTTTCAAACACCGCGCGGCGCATCTCCTCGCACTCCTTGGCCGCTACAGCCAGCTTGACGTCATCCCCTCCTCCTCCTCCTCCTCCTCTTCCTCTCATCCCTTCCTCCTCCTCCTCCTCCTCCTCCTCTTCCTTGTATAATGTAGACAGCCAGTGTTGGATTCCTTCCTCTCTCTCATCTGTTTTGTAAAGAGAAAAAAATTGAGGTTTAGATTTGACTTTACTACTACTACTACTACTACTACTACTACTACTACTACTACTACTACTACTACTACTACTACTACTACTACTACTACTACTACTACCACTACTACTACCACTACTACTACTACTACTACTACTACTACTACTACTACTACTACTACTACTACTACTACTACTACTACTACTACTACTACTACTACTACTACTACTACTACCCTTCCTCCTCCTTCTCTTTTTCCTTCTACTCCTCCTCCTCCAATTTTTAATATCCTCCTCCTCCTCTTCCTCTTCCTCTTCCTCCTCCTCCTCCTCCTCCTCCTCCTCTTCCTCTTCCTCTTCCTCCTCCTCCTCCTCCTCTCCCCTTCCTCTTCCTCCATCTCCTCCTCCACACACAAACACACACACACACACACACAAACACACACACACTTCACACAAACACACAAGCTTACCACTTCCACCCCCCACCCACGTCGACGGCAAATCCTCCGCCTCCACCCTTCCGCCCGCCTCCGCCATCCTCCCTGCCACCACGTCGGACAGATCCACGTACGCCTCGTCAATACTCGCCCTCTCAATGCAGTCGCTGAAGCCCGCCAGGACATCAATGACTTCCTTGCCGGCGTCCCTGTATCTAAGGTGAGACATTGAGAGAGAGAGAGAGAGAGAGAGAGAGAGAGAGAGAGAGAGAGAGAGAGAGAGAGAGAGAGAGAGAGAGTTGGAGAAAAAAATAGACAGACAGAAAGAGAGACAGAGAGAGAGAGAGAGAGAGAGAGAGAGAGAGAGGAGAGGGGAGAGAGAGAGAGAGAGAGGAGAGAGAGAGAGAGAGAGAGAGAGAGAGAGAGAGAGAAGAGAGAGAAGAGAGAGAGAGAGTTGGAGAAAAAAATAGACAGACAGACAGAGAGACAGACAGACAGACAGGGAGAGAGAGAGAGAGAGAGGAGAGAGAGAGAGAGAAGAGAGAGAGAGAAGGAGAGAGAGAGAGAGAGAGAGAGAGAGAGAGAGAGAGGAGAGAGAGAGAGAGAGAGAGAGAGAGGTGGTGGTATGACTATTAATTTTTATATATGTACTGTATAGGCCTTTTTTTTTTTTTTACTCTACTGTATAGGCCTTTTATTTTTTTAATCTCTTTATGTATAGGCCTTTTTTTTTTACTCTACTGTATAGGCCTTTTTTTTTTACTCTCTACTGTATAGGCCTTTTTTTTTTTTTACTCTACTGTATAGGCCTTTTTTTTTTTACTCTACTGTATAGGCCTTTTTTTTTTTTTTACTCTACTGTATAGGCCTTTTTTTTTTTACTCTCTACTGTATAGGCCTTTTTTTTTTTTTACTCTACTGTATAGGCCTTTTTTTTTTTTTACTCTCTACTGTATAGGCCTTTTTTTTTTTTTACTCTACTGTATAGGCCTTTTTTTTTTTTTTACTCTACTGTATAGGCCTTTTTTTTTTTTTACTCTACTGTATAGGCCTTTTTTTTTTTTTACTCTACTGTATAGGCCTTTTTTTTTTTTTACTCTACTGTATAGGCCTTTTTTTTTTTACTCTCTACTGTATAGGCCTCTTTTTTTTTACTCTCTACTGTATAGGCCTTTTTTTTTTTTTTACTCTGTACTGTATAGGCCTTTTTTTTTTTTTTTTACTCTCTACTGTATAGGCCTTTTTTTTTTTTTTATACTCTCTAATATTTGAATCCTTTATTGCTATATAAGTGCCAAGGTCAAAAAGGTCATTTCTAGTATTATATTTTGTCATTAGGATCAATCTCAGGTCAAAAAGGTCATTTATGTCATTCTATTTAGTCATTAGGATCAATCTCAGGTCAAAAAGGTCATTTCTGTCATTATATTTTGTCATTAGGATCAATCTCAGGTCAAAAAGGTCATTTCTGTCACTATTTTGTCATTAGGATCAATCTCGGGTCAAAAAGGTCATTTCTGGTATTCTATTTTGTCATTAGGATCAATCTCAGGTCAAGAAAGGTCAGGTCAGGTCATTTATATTATTTCTATGATTCAATTTTTAACCCCTTGAGGCCCAGAACGTAATTTCCATTGTAATTTGGGTACCATTACTATTTGTAGTGACTATAAGCAATATTTTATAGCTATGACCTGTTTAGTATCCTTGTCCACTAACTCATGTGGTATATTCAGTGACTTTTCGTTATTTTACTTAACTCGACAAGACCATTTTTTATAGCAAAGGAAAGATCTGGGTGTGAAGGGGTTAATGGGTCTGGGTGTGAAGGGGTTAATGGGTCTGGGCATGAAGGGGTTAATGGGTCTGGGCGTGAAGGGGTTAATGGGTCTGGGCGTGAAGGGGTTAATGGGTCTGGGCGTGAAGGGGTTAATGGGTCTGGGCGTGAAGGGGTTAATGGGTCTGGGCGTGAAGGGGTTAATGGGTCTGGGTGTGAAGGGGTTAATGGGTCTGGGTGTGAAGGGGTTAATGGGTCTGGGCGTGAAGGGGTTAATGGGTCTGGGCGTGAAGGGGTTAATGGGTCTGGGCGTGAAGGGGTTAATGGGTCTGGGCGTGAAGGGGTTAATGGGTCTGGGCGTGAAGGGGTTAATGGGTCTGGGTGTGAAGGGGTTAATGGGTCTGGGTGTGAAGGGGTTAATGGGTCTGGGCGTGAAGGGGTTAATGGGTCTGGGCGTGAAGGGGTTAATGGGTCTGGGCGTGAAGGGGTTAATGGGTCTGGGCGTGAAGACCAAACTCGGGTAAAAAAAAAAGGTTATTTCTATTATTCTATTTTTAACTAAGAGCAAACTGAGGTCAAACAGGGTCAAATACATACTTGGTGAGGTCAGCTTTGCCACGACTGACAGGGACTTGCACCAGCGCTATCCCGGGGCATTTATCCCGCGCCTCATCGCCTCGCATGCCGCGCTTGACCCCGAACCTCCGCGCCTCGTAATTCACGGCGATTATCCTGGAAACAGACAGAGTTTTTATATGGAGACTAGCCGCAAAGCCGCCCTCCGGGCGGACTTATTGGCTAGCCCTCCGCCCGCACCCGCCCTGGTGCGCATCAAGCACAGGGCGCACCAAGCACCACCGCATCAAGCACAGGGCGCACCAAGCACCACCGCATCAAGCACAGGGCGCACCAAGCACAGGTGGTGGGCCGAAGGCCCACCACCTGTGCTTGGTGGGCCGAAGGCCCACCAAACACGGACTCTCCAGATAGCCCCTTCTAACTTTCCTGAAATCATGGATGTAGAAATGTATGTATTCCTCCCACCCATTCACTCACCCATTACCCATCACCCCACCCATTCACTCACCCATTACCCATCACCCTACATCAAGGTTTCCTCAATTCTCGCAACCCACTTTTTTTTCACAATTATCGCTAATAGGCTGCTAAAAAAAAAAAAAAAAGTGATCGGATCATCTCATAATTGGGCTTAAAACCTTCCCCTAGTCAACCCGGTTCCAAAAATGTGCCATATGAGGTGATTGCGCCACGGGGGGCGGAACCTATACCAGACACACACACACACACACACTTTACCATTACCCATCACCCCCCACCTATTCCCTCACCCATCACCCATCACACCCAACCCATCACCCCCCACCCATTCACTCACCCATCACCCCACACCCATTACCCATCACCCCACCCATTCACTCACCCATTACCCATCACCCTACATCAAGGTTTCCTCAATTCTCGCAACCCACTTTTTTTTCACAATTATCGCTAATAGGCTGCTAAAAA
>JACEEZ010020660.1:143184-158184 GCA_016584305.1 Chionoecetes opilio | reverse complement strand
CCAAAAATTCCATATACAACGTGTTCAAACCTGTCTTCAAACCATTATTACCATTATATGAACTCTTTAGCCCTTATCTCTATCACAATTACCCCTTAGATACTAAATAACTGATAATAGGCGACACAGACCCTTAAATAACACAGACCCATACATAACACACACAGACCCTTAAATAACAGACAGACCCTTAAATAACAGACAGACCCTTACATAACAGACACAGACCCTTAAATAACAGACACAGACCCTTAAATAACAGACACAGACCCTTAAATAACAGACACAGACCCTTACATAACAGACACAGACCCTTAAATAACAGACACAGACCCTTAAATAACAGACACAGACCCTTACATAACAGACACAGACAAAACACCGTATTTTAACAAGCAGTTTCACTTGTATATCTACATTCACCCTATTTCCTCCATTATAACGTCACTCTCCAATAGATCTCACGTCTTTATAACAGCAGGGGACACAGATCTATCCTCTCAGGTGGTTGTGGCACAGATATTACACCACCAACGTCAAAATAACACAGAAATACACAAACATGATGCAACGGTGAGCTCTCGAAACTAGACCTCAATAGCTGCCTAACTTAACACATAACTTAATTTCTAACCTATTTTAAGAAGTAACTATCATTTCTAGGTACTTATATAGGGTGATATGTATTTGAGGTATATATAAATAGGCTGTAGAGGGAGGCAGAGGCAATGTAGGAGGTGTATTAGTATTATAAGCATATGTTTTATAGATTGAAATGTTTCGCGCGTAAATTTGGATTATTTTTTTTCAGCCGATTTAACGGGAACCTAATATTTTTTTTTTTTTTCCTTATTAATGGCACTTCTGTTTGCCATAGAAGTATATAGCAATGATATATCTCTATAAAACTATTAATAGACTAATATCACATAGTATTTGTATCTATATTTGAGGCACAGACGCGTATAAACACATATTACGTCATATTACAGGCATTATCATAGTAGTAGTAGTAGTAGTTGTTGTTGCAGTAGTAGTAGTAGTAGTAGTAGTAGTAGGTAGTAGTAGTAGTAGTAGGTAGTTGTTGTTGCAGCAGTAGTAGTAGTAGTAGTACCGTAGTAGGTAGTAGTAGCTAGGTAGTAGTAGTTGTAGTAGTAGTAGTAGTAGTAGTAGTAGTTGTTGTAGTAGTAGGCCTACTGGTAGTAGTATAAGTATAGTAGTAGTAGTAGTAGTAGTAGTAGTAGTAGTTGTTGTAGTAGTAGTGGTAGTAGTATAAGTATAGTAGTAGTAGTAGTAGTAGTAGTAGTTGTTGTAGTAGTATAAGTATAGTAGTAGTAGTAGTAGTAGTAGTAGTATAAACACATATTACGTCATAGTACAGGCATTATCTAAGGACCATAATTATACAGTAGATAGATAAATAGAGAGAAAGAGAGAGAGAAAGAGAGAGCGATAGGGAGAGAGAAAGAGAGAGAGATAGGGAGAGAGAGAAAGAGAGAGAGAAAGAGAGAGATAGGGAGAGAGAAAGAGAGAGATAGGGAGAGAGAAAGAGAGAGAGATAGGGAGAGAGAAAGAGAGAGAGAGAGAGGGAGAGAGAAAGAGAGAGAGATAGGGAGAGAGAAAGAGAGAGAGATAGGGGGAGAGAAAGAGAGAGATATAGGGAGAGAGAAAGAGAGAGAGAGAGGGAGAGAGAAAGAGAGAGAGGGAGAGAGAAAGAGAGAGAGATAGGGAGAGAGAAAGAGAGAGATAGGGAGAGAGAAAGAGAGAGAGAGAGGGAGAGAGAAAGAGAGAGAGAGAGGGAGAGAGAACAAACAACAACAACAGCTCTCTTCAGAAAGTAAACATGGTCGCCTGAGCTAAATTTTCTGTGTCACACTATTTATTTATACACTTTCCAGCACTATGTCGCGGCACAGAGACGTGAGGAACTTAGACTACGATGAGGGTGAGCCAAAGAATGTCTGTGTGCCTTTATATATGTCTGTTAATATGTCTGTGCCCGGGAAATGGTAGAGAGAGAAGGGTCTGTCTGTGGCAACGTGTGTCTGTTAAGCCATATTTCTGTGCTACATGTGTTAACAGGGGGGTTCATAAGGGTTGTAATGGTAGTTCTGTGGCCTCTGTGTCGTCTTTAATATGCTACCGTAGATAACACTATAGTCGCCAGTCACTCGCCGCTGCACTAATGTCGCCAGGCACAATATATTACGAATTATAGCATCACTACAGCCTTGTATGTGCCACTGAATATGATGCACAGTAGTTTATATTATGTACATCACACTACATGTCTTCAGTGGCACATACAAGGCTGTAGTGATGCTATAATTCGTAATATAGTGTTAAGGCCGACATTAGTGCAGTGGCGAGTGATTGGCGACTATAGTGTTGTCTACGGTAAGGGATATATTATTCACTAACAGGGTGTTCCAAAATATTTGTTTCCCTACCGTCTGTCTCACAAACCATGCATCAGACACAAGACTTTATTTAATAACTATTCAGGCAAATTTAAATGTCTGCAACTTTTATTCATGGTAATTTTCACGAATTTGTGACTGAATTTTTTTTTGGATTTCTGGCCCTCAAAAAGTGTCGACATTTATTAAGCTTGATGCTCCTTATATCTAGAGAAATTTGCCTAACCAAAATTAACCTAACCTAGCGGGGGGCTTGACCCACCGACAACCTAAACTACCCTACCTACCCTACCTACCCTACCCTACCTACCCTACCCTACCTAAATCTAACCTAACCTAACCAAATCTAGCCTAACCTAACCAAATCTAACCTAACCTAACCAAATCTAGCCTAACCTAACCAAATCTAGCCTAACCTAACCAAATCTAACCTAACCTAACCAAATCTAGCCTAACCTAACCAAATCTAGCCTAACCTAACCAAATCTAACCTAACCTAACCAAACCTAACCTAACCTAACCTAACCAAATCTAACCTAACCTAAAGGCCATGTCACACGGACACTTTTTCCGGCATCTTTTGGTAGCAAAAGTGTGTCAGGCATCATTTGATGCCTGATACTGGCATCTTTTGGTAGCAAAAGTGTATCAGGCATCTTTTGATGCCTGATACCGGCATCTTTTGGTAGCAAAAGTGTATCAGGCATCTTTTGATGCCTGATACCGGCATCTTTTGGTAGCAAAAGTGTATCAGGCATCTTTTGATGCCTGATACCGGCATCTTTTGGTAGCAAAAGTGTATCAGGCATCTTTTGATGCCTGATACCGGCATCTTTTGGTAGCAAAAGTGTATCAGGCATCTTTGATGCCTGATACCGGCATCTTTTGGTAGCAAAAGTGTATCAGGCATCTTTTGATGCCTGATACCGGCATCTTTTGGTAGCAAAAGTGTATCAGGCATCTTTTGACGCCTGATACCGGCATCTTTTGGTAGCAAAAGTGTGTCAGGCATCATTTGATGCCTGATACCGGCATCTTTTGGTAGCAAAAGTGTATCAGGCATCTTTTGATGCCTGATACCGGCATCTTTTGGTAGCAAAAGTGTATCAGGCATCTTTTGATGCCTGATACCGGCATCTTTTGGTAGCAAAAGTGTATCAGGCATCTTTTGATGCCTGATACCGGCATCTTTTGGTAGCAAAAGTGTATCAGGCATCTTTTGATGCCTGATACCGGCATCTTTTGGTAGCAAAAGTGTATCAGGCATCTTTTGATGCCTGATACCGGCATCTTTTGGTAGCAAAAGTGTGTCAGGCATCTTTTGATGCCTGATACCGGCATCTTTTGGTAGCAAAAGTGTGTCAGGCATCTTTTGATGCCTGATACCGGCATCTTTTGGTAGCAAAAGTGTATCAGGCATCTTTTGATGCCTGATACCGGCATCTTTTGGTAGCAAAAGTGTGTCAGGCATCTTTTGATGCCTGATACCGGCATCTTTTGGTAGCAAAAGTGTATCAGGCATCTTTTGATGCCTGATACCGGCATCTTTTGGTAGCAAAAGTGTGTCAGGCATCTTTTGATGCCTGATACCGGCATCTTTTGGTAGCAAAAGTGTGTCAGGCATCTTTTGATGCCTGATACCGGCATCTTTTGGTAGCAAAAGTGTGTCAGGCATCTTTTGATGCCTGATACCGGCATCTTTTGGTAGCAAAAGTGTATCAGGCATCTTTTGATGCCTGATACCGGCATCTTTTGGTAGCAAAAGTGTATCAGGCATCTTTTGACCCCTGATACCGGCATCTTTTGGTAGCAAAAGTGTATCAGGCATCTTTTGATGCCTGATACCGGCATCTTTTGGTAGCAAAAGTGTATCAGGCATCTTTTGATGCCTGATACCGGCATCTTTTGGTAGCAAAAGTGTGTCAGGCATCTTTTGATGCCTGATACCGGCATCTTTTGGTAGCAAAAGTGTGTCAGGCATCATTTGACGCCTGATACCGGCATCTTTTGGTAGCAAAAGTGTGTCAGGCATCATTTGACGCCTGATACCGGCATCTTTTGGTAGCAAAAGTGTGTCAGGCATCTTTTGATGCCTGATACCGGCATCTTTTGGTAGCAAAAGTGTGTCAGGCATCATTTGACGCCTGATACCGGCATCTTTTGGTAGCAAAAGTGTGTCAGGCATCATTTGACGCCTGATACCGGCATCTTTTGGTAGCAAAAGTGTGTCAGGCATCATTTGACGCCTGATACCGGCATCTTTTGGTAGCAAAAGTGTGTCAGGCATCATTTGACGCCTGATACCGGCATCTTTTGGTAGCAAAAGTGTGTCAGGCATCATTTGACGCCTGATACCGGCATCTTTTGGTAGCAAAAGTGTGTCAGGCATCATTTGACGCCTGATACCGGCATCTTTTGGTAGCAAAAGTGTATCAGGCATCATTTGACGCCTGATACCGGCATCTTTTGGTAGCAAAAGTGTGTCAGGCATCATTTGACGCCTGATACCGGCATCTTTTGGTAGCAAAAGTGTGTCAGGCATCATTTGACGCCTGATACCGGCATCTTTTGGTAGCAAAAGTGTGTCAGGCATCATTTGACGCCTGATACCGGCATCTTTTGGTAGCAAAAGTGTGTCAGGCATCATTTGACGCCTGATACCGGCATCTTTTGGTAGCAAAAGTGTATCAGGCATCTTTTGATGCCTGATACCGGCATCTTTTGGTAGCAAAAGTGTGTCAGGCATCATTTGACGCCTGATACCGGCATCTTTTGGTAGCAAAAGTGTGTCAGGCATCATTTGACGCCTGATACCGGCATCTTTTGGTAGCAAAAGTGTGTCAGGCATCATTTGACGCCTGATACCGGCATCTTTTGGTAGCAAAAGTGTGTCAGGCATCATTTGACGCCTGATACCGGCATCTTTTGGTAGCAAAAGTGTGTCAGGCATCATTTGACGCCTGATACCGGCATCTTTTGGTAGCAAAAGTGTATCAGGCATCATTTGACGCCTGATACCGGCATCTTTTGGTAGCAAAAGTGTGTCAGGCATCATTTGACGCCTGATACCGGCATCTTTTGGTAGCAAAAGTGTGTCAGGCATCATTTGACGCCTGATACCGGCATCTTTTGGTAGCAAAAGTGTGTCAGGCATCATTTGACGCCTGATACCGGCATCTTTTGGTAGCAAAAGTGTGTCAGGCATCATTTGACGCCTGATACCGGCATCTTTTGGTAGCAAAAGTGTATCAGGCATCTTTTGATGCCTGATACCGGCATCTTTTGGTAGCAAAAGTGTGTCAGGCATCATTTGACGCCTGATACCGGCATCTTTTGGTAGCAAAAGTGTGTCAGGCATCATTTGACGCCTGATACCGGCATCTTTTGGTAGCAAAAGTGTGTCAGGCATCATTTGACGCCTGATACCGGCATCTTTTGGTAGCAAAAGTGTGTCAGGCATCTTTTGATGCCTGATACCGGCATCTTTTGGTAGCAAAAGTGTGTCAGGCATCATTTGATGCCTGATACCGGCATCTTTTGGTAGCAAAAGTGTGTCAGGCATCTTTTGATGCCTGATACCGGCATCTTTTGGTAGCAAAAGTGTGTCAGGCATCTTTTGATGCCTGATACCGGCATCTTTTGGTAGCAAAAGTGTGTCAGGCATCTTTTGATGCCTGATACCGGCATCTTTTGGTAGCAAAAGTGTATCAGGCATCATTTGATGCCTGATACCGGCATCTTTTGGTAGCAAAAGTGTGTCAGGCATCTTTTGATGCCTGATACCGGCATCTTTTGGTAGCAAAAGTGTGTCAGGCATCATTTGATGCCTGATACCGGCATCTTTTGGTAGCAAAAGTGTGTCAGGCATCTTTTGATGCCTGATACCGGCATCTTTTGGTAGCAAAAGTGTGTCAGGCATCTTTTGATGCCTGATACCGGCATCTTTTGGTAGCAAAAGTGTGTCAGGCATCTTTTGATGCCTGATACCGGCATCTTTTGGTAGCAAAAGTGTGTCAGGCATCATTTGATGCCTGATACCGGCATCTTTTGGTAGCAAAAGTGTGTCAGGCATCATTTGATGCCTGATACCGGCATCTTTTGGTAGCAAAAGTGTGTCAGGCATCATTTGATGCCTGATACCGGCATCTTTTGGTAGCAAAAGTGTGTCAGGCATCATTTGACGCCTGATACCGGCATCTTTTGGTAGCAAAAGTGTGTCAGGCATCATTTGATGCCTGATACCGGCATCTTTTGGTAGCAAAAGTGTGTCAGGCATCATTTGATGCCTGATACCGGCATCTTTTGGTAGCAAAAGTGTGTCAGGCATCATTTGATGCCTGATACCGGCATCTTTTGGTAGCAAACGCGGAGTCGCGCATGTTCGTTCTTTTGCCACCAGTAGCGGCATCCTTGTTGACATTTTGGAGCCTGTGGTGCCAGAGGCAGGATTATTTCCCTGTTTGAGGGAAGGTTTGGCTTCGAAAAGGAGAAAATAAAGGCAAAAAAAAGGAAAAAATACCATTTTGTTTATCTTATATATATATATATATATATATATATATATATATATATATATATATATATATATATATATATATATATATATTATATTTTTTTAACGTATGATTTAGATAATATATAATATATAGTTAAGTTTTGAGTTGTTGATGAAAAATTATGACAGAAAATGTTGATAAAAACAGAAATAGTGTTTTTACTGTAGAACCTGGAATAATGTGTTATTGTTACTTGATTCAGGAATTCAAGCAAGGTTTATTTATGGTTATCTCAAGGGAAATGTGAAGAGGGAAGGACATTTTATAGATGCCAGTAGAAGCAGTATAGCTAAGATACAAGAATAAGATCTTAGCTACTCTGGCAGGAAGATGCTCGTAGCCACAACGCCGTGTGACAAGTCGCGCACTTTTTGCCACCAGTACGGGCATCTTGTGGTAGCAAGATACCAAAAGATGCCGGAAAATATTGCTCGTGTGACACGACCTTGACCAAATATAACCTATGCCATGATGTAATCAGTATTTCATGACCTCATAGACTGGTTGAGAAAATTAAACTTTTATGAAAAATATAAAATTGTCATTATAGATCTACTTAATCATTTATATCTCAAATTTATTTTACTATAGTTCACTAGAGAGGTCTTTGTCTGCTTTATCTTTGATGTTCTAGGCAAGTATTACCTAAATCTCATAGTTTTTGAGTTGTTAAAAAAACATGATTTTCCGTCAAAATTCCAAGGGGTTCTATAATATAATGTTACCTTTCCGGCATCCGTTATTACTACTACTACTACTACTACTACTACTACTACTACTACTACTACTACTACTACCCTTCCTCCTCCTCCATATTGTGTCCAGGGCAATCACAGCCTCCGGTTACGTCGTTAAGGTGAAACCGAGTGTACTCAGGTGAAACCAAGCCCAACCGACCACCTATAATGCACTCACGACATCCCTGTAGGGCTAGAAACCTAACCTAACCTAACCTAACAGTCGGCGAAACCGAGGCGTCGGTCGGGAACCAAGGACATGAGGAGTTTTTCTCTCATGATTGCCTTCCTATTGCTGTTGTGTTGAATGTTTTGATGTCTAGAGTCTATTTTATTTAATAGGGTCAAAATTTCCAGTGGTCACGTGCTATTATGTAGTGAGGATAGTGTGTTTGGTAGTGATAATGATAAGAGTAACCTGTACACATGATGGCCATTGAGTGCACCAATCAGCTGCCCCGTAGACAATGGGGGAAAGGCAGGGGGCGTGGTCTCCTTACTGCATTTTGACCCTATTAAATAAAATAGACTATAGTTGTTTGTTAGATGCAAATACACCCTCCTTGGTGCACACTGGTACCGAAATGTAATTATACGTGGTCAGTTGGGCTCGGTTTCACCTTGACGACGATGCGCTGCCTCCAAACCTACACTGAAAAGACTAATAAAGATCATTTTTTTGTTTTTATTTTCCCCACAAATACAATATATATATATATTTTTTTTATCATTACTGTTATTATTTATTTTTTCAGAGTATGACCAGGCTTACGACGACAATGTCTACGGCCATTCGGTGGAGGACGGCGACCTCGGCGTCTCCCCCGGCATGGGTGAGTGTTCACCTAGAGGCTATTTTTTTTTTTACGAGGCAAAAATTCCATGCAATCTTAGGGTCTCGTGCTTAAAATGATGCCTGTGTTTACCTGATACTGTGGTTAACTATGATAAAATACAGCTGTAATTAAGAAGAAGTGTAGTATTTCCCCACCACTACTACTACTACTACTACTACTACTACTACTACTTCTACTTCTACTTCTACTACTACTACTACTACTACTACTACTACTACCACTATAACTACTACTACTACTACTACTACTACTACTACTACTACCACTATAACTACTACTACTACTACTACTACTACTACTACTTCTACTTCTACTTCTACTACTACTACTACTACTACTACTACTACTTCTACTTCTACTTCTACTACTACTACTACTACTACTACTACTACTATAACTACTACTACTACTACTACTACTACTACTACTACTACTACTACTACTACTACTACTACTACTACTACTACTACTACTATAACTACTACTACTACTACTACTACTACTACTACTTCATGTGTGTGTGTTTCAGAGCAATATCTATACAGTCGCAGTCGAGAGAACACTCACGGCTTTGAGCAATACTTCCCTGCCGACGCTGACATACAGGAGGAGGAGGAAACCACCGACGGAGCCAAAGTACGTATGTCTGTATGTGTGTGTGTGTGTGTGTGTGTATGTGTGTGTGTGTGTGTATGTGTCTGTTGTGATGGAAATTATTATTATTATTTTTTTTTTAGGTAAAGGTTAGGTTTTTTTTTTTTAGTTAGGTAAAGGTTAGGTTAGGTTAGGTTAGGTTAGGTATCTAGTTAGCTATCCTGGAAATAGCATAACTAGACCCATGTGTCCCCGGGGCATGGCATGGGCTGGCGACCTCGTGTCTCCGATCGTGACAGTGTGTGTGTGTGTATAATTATGTGTTTTTTCTCCGTAATTTCCAGAAGGATGATCGGAGTCGCCGCGATTCTGCCTCAGGTTACGAAAAACCTCAGCTGTCGCCTGAGGACGAGGTGATTATTACGTACTATACGTAGTGTTGTTGTTGTTGTTGTTGTTGTTGTTTTGAGTATATTTAAATTTCTAGCTTTTTGTTATTATTATTTTTGCTGCTTCTGCTACTAGATACTACTACTACTACTACTACTACTACTACTACTACTACTACTACTACTACTACTACTACTACTGTGACAATAACTACTACTACTATTATTGCTAGTTTTGTAGGTACCATTGATATTGCTAATTGCTAACGGCAAAAATATTGGAAATTTTGCAAGAGCTAATCATTGTAACTGAAAACTGACTCGTGTTCAGCAATTCTCGTGAGATTCGTGTTCAGCATGCCCAAAAACTGCTAGGAACAAATTTTCAAGCAAATCTATTTTCTAAAATTATTGCAAATTTTGCAAGGGGTATGAAATAGGGACTTCTAATTTCAGCTAATTGGAATATCTGGAAGTATCATGTCATTGTGAATTGGCTGAAATAGGGACTTCTAATCATTGTAACTGAAAACTGACTCCAGATTCGTGTTCAGCATGCCCGATAACTGCTAGAAACCAATTTTCAAGCAAATCTATTTAAAAAAAACATATTTTAGGATTTCTGGCTGCTCAAAAATATTTCAAATTTGACGAAAATCAGTTTTTTTTTAATTTTGCCGCAAAACTATGAGTCGGAAGAAAACTTATTGAAGTAACAAAGGTTCATCTTGAGGTGTTCTACAGGATGCAGTAATCGGCATGTCAAAACACCTCATGGTTGTTGAGAAAATGTATATTTTGTATAAATGTATGAATGTGCTATTTTCTCGGTTATTTACCAATTAATATTTTTTTGCTTTACGCCAAATGATAGCCCTTGATCTACTCCATGTTTACCTATATTCATGTTGCATCTATCTGCCATAGTTTTATAGTTATTGAAAAAAACGTGATTAAAAAAAAAAAATCAAGGCATACCTCTTGCAAAATTTGCCAAAAATTTTGAAAAATAGATTTGCTTGAAAATTAGTTCCTTGCGGTTATCGGGCATGCTGAACACGAATCTGAAGTCAGTTTTCAGTTACAATGATTAGAAGTCCCTATTTCAGCCAATTCACAATGACATGATACTTCCAGATATTTCTTAAAAATTTCAAATTAGACAAAACTTACTACAAGACATAACAATATGCTAGGCATTGCTAGATTAATCATGACTTCAATACAACGATCAGTATTAGTATTTTCAGTATTAGTATTAGTATTATTAATCCCTATTTGAGCCACCCATGCGAAAAATGTGTGTGTGTGTATAATGTAATGTTTAAGTAGTAAGAAATTGATGGTTTATGAGTTCTTATGTGTATATGTTCTATTGTAATCTGTATTATTATTATTATTATTATGATGTGGTATTATAGGTGTGAGTACTTATAATGATAGTATAAATACGATGGTTTTGGTGAGTACAAGTAATACAAGCTGTGCTGTGGGGGCATGTCAACTGGAGTCACTTATTACCACAGGTGGGCATCACAATTTTTTTCTCTTATTCCGCAATTCTGACCTGCACCAGTCCACAATCACAATTCCACAATTCTGACCTGCACCAGTCCACAATCACAATTCCACAATTCTGACCTGCACCAGTCCACAATCACAATTCCACAATTCTGACCTGCACCAGTCCACAATCACAATTCCACAATTCTGACCTGCACCAGTCCGCAATCGCAATTCCACAATTCTGACCTGCACCAGTCCACAATCGCAATTCCACAATTCTGACCTGCACCAGTCCACAATCACAATTCCACAATTCTGACCTGCACCAGTCCACAATCGCAATTCCACAATTCTGACCTGCACCAGTCCACAATCACAATTCCACAATTCTGACCTGCACCAGTCCCACAATCGCAATTCCACAATTCTGACCTGCACCAGTCCACAATCACAATTCCACAATTCTGACCTGCACCAGTCCGCAATCGCAATTCCACAATTCTGACCTGCACCAGTCCACAATCGCAATTCCACAATTCTGACCTGCACCAGTCCACAATCGCAATTCCACAATTCTGACCTGCACCAGTCCACAATCGCAATTCCACAATTCTGACCTGCACCAGTCCACAATCGCAATTCCACAATTCTGACCTGCACCAGTCCACAATCGCAATTCCACAATTCTGACCTGCACCAGTCCGCAATCGCAATTCCACAATTCTGAACCTGCAACCAGTCCACAATCGCAATTCCACAATTCTGACCTGCACCAGTCCACAATCGCAATTCCACAATTCTGACCTGCACCAGTCCACAATCGCAATTCCGCAATTCTGACCTGCACCAGTCCACAATCGCAATTCCACAATTCTGACCTGCACCAGTCCACAATCGCAATTCCGCAATTCTGACCTGCACCAGTCCACATCGCAATTCCACAATTCTGACCTGCACCAGTCCACAATCGCAATTCCACAATTCTGACCTGCACCAGTCCACAATCGCAATTCCACAATTCTGACCTGCACCAGTCCACAATCGCAATTCCCAATTCTGACCTGCACCAGTCCACAATCGCAATTCCACAATTCTGACCTGCACCAGTCCACAATCGCAATTCCACAATTCTGACCTGCACCAGTCCACAATCGCAATTCCACAATTCTGACCTGCACCAGTCCACAATCGCAATTCCACAATTCTGACCTGCACCAGTCCACAATCGCAATTCCACAATTCTGACCTGCACCAGTCCACAATCGCAATTCCACAATTCTGACTTGCACCAGTCCACAATCGCAATTCCACAATTCTGACCTGCACCAGTCCACAATCGCAATTCCACAATTCTGACCTGCACCAGTCCACAATCGCAATTCCACAATTCTGACCTGCACCAGTCCGCAATCGCAATTCCGCAATTTTTTTCAGATAGGCCTTTTCGCAATTCCGCAAACTAATTTTGACACCTACAGTTAAAACAAAACACCTACAATTAAAACAAAAAAATGTCTAGACTCTTAAACCTCTGTAGACTTCAACACCTACAATTAAAACAGAAAGTGTGAGTAGCCTGTCCCAGTGTTTAATAGTTGTGTGTTGCTGTTGTGTTTGTGTCTGTACTTGTTACTTGTCCTTCACAACTATGTCTTTGTCTCTTTTACTGTTTGTCTTTACTTGTACACTTGACAGTCTAGTTACTGGCTAATAATCACTCATCTAAGCAGGCGCGCTATCAGAGATACTTGTAGTGGATGCACATATTATACAGGGCCCACTGTTGATGGGTGTGGGTGGCCAGTGAAGCAACCCTACTCAGCTGGGGGCCCCCCCTATTTTTTTTGCAGTTTTGATCAATATTAGGTGCATTTTGGGGCCTCATATGGGCTTCATAGGGCCTTATGAGGGGCCTCATAGGGGCCCACACATGTCTGGAGGCTTACAGTGGACACACGTGCGTCCGCCTGTGGGCGCCCCTGAATCTAAGCAATCTACTAATCCTCCTCCTCCTCCTCCTCCTCCTCCTCCTCCTCCTCCTCCTCCTCCTCCTCCTCCTCCTCCTCCTCCTCCTCCTCCTCCTCCTCCTCCTCCTCCTCCTCCTCCTCCTCCTCCTCCTCCCACTTCTTCTGGTTCAGCATGTGGAGGTTGGCAACTAATCACACACACGGCCAGCGTACACGCTCTCAATCCCAAGTTCCAGCACGCACTGACTGAGTGACTGTGCTACACTTGGCAAGTTGGCAGTTGGCAGTGTCCTCTCCACAATATTTGGTGGGAACCTGTGTTCACGCGGGCACTTGCCACTTTGAAGGTGGTCACCGTCACAATTATTGCCATTGCGTTTCAAAATGTTGGCGGTCCACAACCCACAATTCTGCATTTTTTTCAGGCATCCGTAATTGCCCAATTCCGCAACCGAATTACCCATTCCGCAAGTTGCGAAATTGCGAACTAAAATTGCGGAATGCCCACCATTGCTTATTGCCGTGTGGAGGGGCTGGAGGGAACCATCGGATAATTCACACTTTTGGCTAACTCCACCCTGTTCTCCCTCCAATTAGTTCACATAAGAGAGTGTTTACTGTACCACCATTACTACTAACCCCCCTCCCTCCACCCCCACTATCTCAGGTGCGACTGGCCTCACTCCTAGACGAGCTACGCAATATCCTCGGCGACAAATACAGCGAGGCGGAACTCACGCAGACGGCCATACGACACCATTTCCAACTGGAAGGCTCCCTCAACGCACTTTTAAACAAGAGTGCGTCGGGCCCCCCCTCCAACGCCCCCACCACCCCCACCTCACCCCCTCCTGCCCTCTTCCCCCCCTCCTCCTCCTCCTCTAAGGGTGCGGTGAGTGCGTTCAAAGGGTGTGGTGAACCGCTGCCCAAGAGAGAGAAGAAAGCCAGGGTTAGAGGTGAGTGTGTGTGTGTGTGTATGTGTGCGTGTGTGTGTGTGCGTGTGTGTGTGTGTGTGGGTGTGTGTGTGTGGGTGTGTGTGCGTGGGTGTGTGGGTGTGTGTGTGGGTGGGTGGGTGTGTGTGGGTGTGTGCGTGTGTGGGTGTGGGTGTGTGTGTGTGTGATAATTTTTTCAGTTTTTGCTCTAAATTGAATCTTTTTTTTCCTCCTCCTCCTCCTCCTCCTCCTCCTCCTCTTCCTCTTCCTCTTCCTCTTCCTCTTCCTCTTCCTCTTCCTCCTCCTCCTCCTCCTCCTCCTCCTCCTCCTCCTCCTCCTCCTCCTCCTCCTCCTCCTCCTTCCACTGTATGTATGTTTATGCATACAGTATTTATATAGGTGTTTATATATATGTAGTATGTATGTATGTATGTATGTATGTATGTATGTATGTATGTATAAATAGAATATACTTTCAAGATTACTATGTATATATTTTAATTAACACAATTTTTTCTTCCTTCCTTCCTTCCTTCTTTCCTTCCCTCCTTCCTTCTTTCCTTCCTTCCTTCCTTCCTTCCTGCCTTCCTCCCCTCCATCCTTCCTTCCTTCCTTCCTTCCTTCCTTCCTTCCTTCCTTCATCCCTACCTCCCTACCTCCCTCCCCACCCTTCCTTCCTTCCTTCCTTCCTTCCTTCCTTCCTTCCTTCCTTCATCCCTACCTCCCCACCTCCCTTCCCACCTTCTTCCTTCCTTCCTTCCTTCCTTCCTTCCTTCCTTCCTTCCTTCCTTCCTTCCTTCCTTCCTTCCTTCCCCCCCCCCCCCACACACAGAAACCAAGCCCCCCACGGAAGCAATGGACCAGCTCACCCTCACACACACACACGCACACACACCCTCACCCTCCACCCCTGCTACCCCTGTCATCGTGGGGCAGGGGTCGGCAGGGGCTCCCAAGGTGGTCAGGGGTTTTGAGGTGGTCTACACGGAAGGTAGGTCAGTGTGTGTGTGTGTGTGTGTGTGTGTGTGTGTGTGTGTGTGTG
>JACEEZ010020660.1:125684-130684 GCA_016584305.1 Chionoecetes opilio | reverse complement strand
CATGAAGCCCTTTAAAATTATATAAACAACAACACGAACCCCTTTTAAAAATTATATAAACAATAACACGAAGCCCTTTAAATTATATAAACAACAACATGAAGCCCTTTAAATTATATAAACAACAACACGAAGCCCTTTAAATTATATAAACAATAACACGAAGCCCTTTAAATTATATAAACAACACGAAGCCCTTTAAATTATATAAACAACGACACGAAGCCCTTTAAATTATATAAACAACACGAAGCCCTTTAAATTATATAAACAACACGAAGCCCTTTAAATTATATAAACAACAACACGAAGCCCTTTAAATTATATAAACAACAACAAAACTGACCCAGAATCAAGATGGCGGCTTTCAGGCTGGCTGTGTCTCTTCGCTCCGGTAAAAAACACTCATTTATTCATATATTTCAGTGTGTCGTGAGTATTTCATGGGTAGTGATGGGTCAGTAACACACTCATCCTTCCCTAGACGATGAGTAATGGGTGAGGAAGTGAGGCAATGAGGTGTTTTGATCTACATTTGTGAGTGTGAGTGAGTTATGAAACTGGTAATATTTTCCGAGTTTTGGGAGAGTGATAAATAACAATGGGTGAATTAATGGTTAATAATGGGTATTTAATGGGTTTTAATGGATGGGTTATGAGGTGAGTGATGGGTAGACCTCATGAGTATGTGTTGACTCATGGCTACCTCATAAGATTTGCTGGTAAGGTAAGTGATTTAGGTAATAATGGACGAGGACTGCGCGGTCGTTTTCTGAGACACTGCTAATTTTTCCTGGCCTAAAATTGATGCTTTTTCAGATAGATTTATTTTGGTAATACTACTGCAGTTTAATTAATATACTACATAACATAGCTAACACTCCTTATTCTATTGGTAATAATGGAGGAGAGTTTCACGGTCTATTTCAGAGACACCGACTAGTTTTTCTTGGCCTAAAACAGCTGCTTGTTCTAATGGAGATAGTTTTTTTTTTGCGCAAAACCATAGTTTTTTAATTTAAAAAAAAGAAAAGAAAAAAAAACTTAACTAAAATAGGTGCTTTTTCTAATCGAGATAGTTTTATTTTGCGCCAAAACATAATTTTCGAAAAAAAAGAAGAAAAAAAAATCCATCAGAAAAAGCACTGAAATTAGTCAGGGTCTTATAAGCTTTAATGAAACCTAACCTAACCTTATAGATTTTAATGAAACCTAACCTAACCTTAACCACAAAGTATACCTAACCTAACCTAACCACAAAGTATACCTAACCTAACCTAACCTTAGAACCTAACCACAAAGTATACCTAACCTTAGAACCTAACCACAAAGTATACCTAACCTTAGAACCTAACCACAAAGTATACCTAACCTTAGAACCTAACCACAAAGTATACCTAACCTTAGAACCTAACCACAAAGTATACCTAACCTTAGAACCTAACCACAAAGTATACCTAACCTAACCTTAACCACAAAGTATACCTAACCTAACCTTAACCACAAAGTATACCTAACCTAACCTTAACCACAAAGTATACCTAACCTTAGAACCTAACCACAAAGTATACCTAACCTTAGAACTTAACCACAATGTATACCTAACCTAACCTTAACACTCTAGGCTACTGAGGTGGTGGGTAGCAGCGAGCGATTTCCCGTAGTGAAGCGAAATAGGAAAATTTTGCATTAACTCGCTTCCTGCAATGAAAACTACGTCCATTTTTCGTCAAAGACAGCTGACGGCTTGCCTTACAACCTCTACACTCCATCATTTCAACTGACTAACTGAAGGGTGATATAAGTTTTAGAAGCCTTGTTTTAATTAAGAGCCCATGATTGGCCTTTGATTGGCTATTATATTAGTGTTCCTGATTGGCTGAAGAAAAAATATATTGGCTTGACATTGGCCTACCTGTAGCTGCTCTGATTGGCTCCCCGCCAAAAAGGTGTGAAATCTGTGAGTAACGCAAAAGGTATCTATTTCGCTTCATTGGCCTGACTCGGCTTGGTCTGTCTCGTAGGTCAGTAGGTCGCAGAGCCAGTGTCGATAAAGGGTTTGATGGTGGAGGGTGTGTCTGGCTGCCCTATAGACAACAAAAGGATAATTTCAATATATACATAATTTTTTTATATTGAGCGCAAGTAGAGTAGTGGTGTACAGTATACTGAGCAAACTTTTTTATAGAAAACGTGAGTAGTAAGGTCTGTAGCGAATGTGAAACTCTCCTCCATTATAACCAAAATGGACGAGGACTGTGCGGTGATTTTCTGAGACACTACTATTTTTCCTGGCCTTAACCATTGAATTATCCATTACCCATTAGTTATACAGTCTATTAGAGGAGGAATAACCGCGCTAAGTCCTTATTGGAGTCTGGGTCAGGTATTGCCGTAACATATTTTCTTTATAAAATTATTTTCACGCATTTTTCCTCTAATTAAGCGTCTATGGGAGGATTTAGTTTTTTTCATTCATTTTTAAAAGTTCTTTGTGTTATATTTTTATCTATTTATACGTATCTGAAGTTTTTTTTGGTCATTTATTGAAAAAAATATTTATTTAGCCTTGAGTGACACCGTATATTTAAGCCTTTATTTATTGATGATTCTTTTTCTACACCAAATTTAGGGTGATTTATGTGTGTTTTGATCTATTTTGATTTCTCCGCATCGTTTTATGCATTAATCATAGGCCTGGGGGGCATTAATCATAGGCCTGGGGGGCATTAATCATAGGCCTGGGGGGGATATTTCGTTTTTATTTTTTTTCTAGCCAGTCTGGGTCTGAGTTTACATATTTTGATCGGCCTTAGTCTTGCCTTCTAATTGCCGTGTAAGGCTGTTTGTGTGGCCTTGGCTGTTCACACACACTCTTTGTATAGGTGTGTGTCTGTGTGACGGGTTATTCATGGCATTGGTCAAGGAATGCGGCTGACTTATTGGGTTTAAATGTTACGTTAACGAGAAAACAAAAACAAAATCGGCTTTTTTGTTTCTACGCCAAGCTACGATCTGTTACTGTTTTTAAGATACATACTTCACATAGTGATTGGCTCATAGGTTTCCCTATTTTTTAAAGCAAGCTTTTAAAAGTCGATTTTTGTTTGGGTAAATAATGCGCCTGGAAACCGTCACTTGTTCACTGCCAATACTTATTAATTCATCGTTATTTTATTGTGTTTTTAGGGTGTACGTGTCCTATATATCGTCATTATACATATTCCGTGGTAATTCACCCATCATCTTGCCTATATAATGTGTTTCATACAGGGGAAAAGATTGTTTTGAAAAAAATGCGACATAAACGTTTAGCAGGTTCATTCAAAACACATCAAAACACACCAGAAAAACATAAGGCGCATCAGAAAATCGTTGGTTGGGTGAAACTATAAATTAACCCGTTTATCCACTTTTTCAGCCCATCCTGTGTGTGGCGGTGGGCTGCTGCGGCGGGGCGGTGGTGGTGTGGTACAGAGGTGGTGTGGTACGGCTGTGGCTAATCGCATCACCACTCATTACTCTGTGGTACCCCGGGACACAGACGCAAGATGGGCAGGTGTGTGTGTGTGTGTGTGGTGTGTGTGTGTGTGTATGTGGTGTGTGTGTGTGTGTGTATGTGGTGTGTGTGTGTGTGTGTGTGTGTGTGTGTGTGTGTGTGTGTATGTGGTGTGTGTGTGTTTGGTGTGTGTGTGTGGTGTGTTGGTGTGTGTGTGTGTGTGGTGTGTGTGTGTGTGTGTGTGTGTGGTGTGTGTGTGAGTGTGTGTGTGTGAGTATGTGTGTGTGTGTGAACTGAACTTTCTGTATTTCTCCCATTATATCCACTTTGATCCACCCTTAATCCACTTTTACTCACACTGATCCACTTTTACTCGCACTGATCCACTTTTACTCACACTGATCCACTTTTACTCACACTGATCCACTTTTACTCGCACTGATCCACTTTTACTCACACTGATCCACTTTTACTCACACTGATCCACTTTTACTCGCACTGATCCACTTTTACTCACACTGATCCACTTTTACTCGCACTGATCCACTTTTACTCACACTGATCCACTTTTACTCACTGATCCACTTTTACTCACTGATCCACTTTTACTCACACTGATCCACTTTTACTCACACTGATCCACTTTTACTCACACTGATCCACTTTTACTCACACTGATCCACTTTTACTCACACTGATCCACTTTCACCGCCTCAGATGTGGACATGGAGAGGTACGCGGATGAGGCGGATGTGGTTGTGGTGGGCGGAGGGCCGGCAGGGCTGACGGCTGCCATCCGCCTCATGCAGCTGGCCAAGGTGGATGACCGGGAGCTGCGGGTGATGGTGGTGGAGAAGGCGGCGGATGTGGGTGAGTGGATGAGAGAGAGAGAGAGAAGAGAGAGAGAGAGAGAGGAAACAACAGCTCTTTACTGCCATAGAGAAAGAAAGAAACAGCTAAAAAGGAAGTGAGAGAGAGAGAGAGAGAGAGAGAGAGAGAGAGAGAGAGAGAGAGAGAGAATTTGGTTATGTTAAGTGACAGTGTTTGTATGATAAATTGAATTGTGTGTGTGTGTGTGTGTGTGAGTTTACCCACAATAACTTTTTCCACCCTAATCCTGCCCCAATCCTGCCCTAATCTCCCCTTTTTCCACCCTAATCTTACCCTAATCGCCCCTTTTTCAACCCTAATCGCCCCTTTTTCAACCCCAATCCTGCCCTAATCTCCCCTTTTACTACCCTAATCTTACCCTAATCGCCCCTTTTTCAACCCTAATCGCCCCTTTTCAACCCTAATCCTGCCCTAATCTCCCCTTTTACCACCCTAATCCTGCCCTAATCGCCCCTTAACCCTCCCTACAGGCGGGCACATCCTCTCAGGGGCGTGTCTTGAGCCCCGGGCCCTGGAGGAGCTGTTCCCTGACTGGCGGGAGCGTGGGGCCCCCCTCAACACCCCCGTCAAGAGGGATGTGTTTAGTTACCTCACAGAGAAGGGACGCATC
>JACEEZ010020660.1:95684-120684 GCA_016584305.1 Chionoecetes opilio | reverse complement strand
GGCCCTAAAATCAGCCCCTTTCTCTCTAAATAGGCCCCTAAATCAGCCCCATTATAGACTGCCACTACAACTTTGTGGTTGAGACTGCCATTATATACTTATTTCCCTTACTGTACTTCTCATTAACCCTTACCAAACCCTTACCGTCCCTAGATAGTGGCCCTAACTGACCCTATTTTCATTTTTCCGAAAACCACAAACCTGGCACTATTGAGCATACTGTAGGCTAGTAGTAGTAGTAGTAGTAGTAGTAGTAGTAGTAGTAGTAGTAGTAGTAGTAGTAGTAGTAGTGGCAGTAGTAGTAGTAGTAGTAGTAGTAGTAGTAGTAGTAGTAGTAGTAGTAGTAGTAGTAGTAGTAGTGGTAGTAGTAGTAGCTGGCCGCTCGATAGGTAACAGTGCCCCATACAAGTGATTAACCCCTTCACGCCCAGACCCATTAACCCCTTCACGCCCAGACCCATTAACCCCTTCACGCCCAGACCCATTAACCCCTTCACGCCCAGACCCATCCACCCCTTCACGCCCAGACCCATTAACCCCTTCACGCCCAGACCCATTAACCCCTTCACGCCCAGACCCATTAACCCCTTCACGCCCAGACCCATTAACCCCTTCACGCCCAGACCCATTAACCCCTTCACGCCCAGACCCATTAACCCCTTCACGCCCAGACCCATTAACCCTTCACGCCCAGACCCATTAACCCCTTCACGCCCAGACCCATTAACCCCTTCACGCCCAGACCCATTAACCCCTTCACGCCCAGACCCATTAACCCCTTCACACCAGACCCATTAACCCCTTCACGCCCAGACCCATTAACCCCTTCACGCCCAGACCCATTAACCCTTCACGCCCAGACCCATTAACCCCTTCACACCCAGACCAATTAACCCTTCACGCCCAGACCCATTAACCCCTTCACACCCAGACCCATTAACCCCTTCACACCCAGACCCATTAACCCCTTCACGCCCAGACCCATTAACCCCTTCACACCCAGACCCATTAACCCCTTCACACCCAGACCCATTAACCCCTTCACGCCCAGATCTTTCCTTGGCTATATAGAATCGTCTGTTGTCGAGCCATAAAATAACGAAAAGTCACTGAATATACCACATGAGTTAGTGGACAAGGATACTAAACAGGTCATAGCTATAAAACATTGCTTATAGTCACTACAAAGCGTCTAATGGTACCCAAATTACAATGGAAATTACGTTCTGGGTCTCAAGGGGTTAAGGGGTTCAAGGGATACAATAAAGGAGAGGTAGGAAAAGTTCTGACCCTGGCCTCTTTTTTTTTTTTTTATTTTTTTTTTTTTTTTATTTTAATCATGCCTAATTTTTTTTTTTATCTTTTTTTTATTTTAATCATGCCTCATTTTTTTTTTTTTTTTTTTCTTATTTTAATCATGCCTAATTTTTTTTTTCTTTTTTCTTTTATTTTAATCATGCCTCATTTTTTTTTTTTTTTTTTTTTTTTTTTTTTTTAAATTATAATCATGCCTCGTTTTTTTTTTTTTTTTTTTTTTTTTCCCCATCTTGCCATCCGGTTTTTTTCTTCAAATTTTCCATATTTCCCCTCCATTTTTCAATTTAGCCCCCTTTATAGCCCCCCAAAACAGCCCCTTTTCCCCCAGACACACGTATGGGGGCTCCTTTCTCTTCCTAGCCCCCTAAATAACCCTTAAACCAGCCCCCTTTCCCTCTATATAAGCCCTAAAACCGCCCCTTTCTTTCTAAATAACCCCATAAATAGCCCCTTTCCCTTCCTTTCCCTCCATATAGACCCTTAAAACAGCCCCCTTCTCTCTTAAAGCCCCCTAAATCAGCCCCTTTCCCTTCCTTTCTCTATATAGACCCTTAAAACGCCACTTTCTCTCTAAATAGACCCCTAAATCAGCCCCTTTCCCTTCCTTTCTCTAAATAACCCCCTAAATCAGCCCCTTCCCCTTCCTTTCTCTATATAGACCCTTAAAACGCCTCTTTCTCTCTTAAAGCCCCCTAAATCAGCCCCTTTCCCTTCCTTTCTCTAAATAGACCCCTAAATCAGTCCTAAATCAGACCCTATCCCGCAGACACACGTACGGGGGCTCGTTCCTGTACCACCTGGCGGAGGGAGAGCAGCCCCTGGTGGCCCTGGGACTAGTGGTGGGGCTGGACTACACCAACCCTTACCTCAGCCCCTTCCTGGAACTACAACGCTTCAAGCATCACCCCTCTGTCGCCCCCGTGCTGAGGGGCGGGACTAGGTGAGAGAGAGAGAGTGAGAGAGTGTTGGTGTGGGTGTGAGAGAGAGAGAGAGAGAGAGAGAGAGAGAGAGAGGAGAGAGAGAGAGAGAGAGTGTTGGTGTGGGTGTGAGAGAGAGAGAGAGAGGAGAGTGAGAGAGTGTTGGTGTGGGTGTGAGAGAGAGAGAGAGAGAGAGAGAGAGAGAGAGAGAGAGAGAGAGAGAGAGAGAGAGGAGAGAGAGAGAGAGGAGAGAGAGAGAGTGTTGGTGTGGGTGTGAGAGAGAGAGAGAGAGAGAGAGAGAGAGTGTTGGTGTGGGTAGTGAGAGAGAGAGAGAGAGAGAGAGAGAGAGAGAGAGAGAGAGAGAGAGTGTTGGTGTGGGTGTGAGAGAGAGAGAGAGGAGAGGAGGAGAGAGAGAGAGAGAGAGAGAGAGAGAGAGAGAGAGAGAGAGAGAGAGAGAGAGGGTGAGAATAGAGAGAATGTGTTGGTGTGAGTGTGTGAGAGAGAGAGAGAGAGAGAGAGAGAGAGAGAGAGAGACCTTCCCCCCTATTCCCTCTCTCTCTCTCTCACTCACACACACACACACACACACACACACACACACACACACACACACACACACACACCACACAACACACGCCCACAACAACCACACCACACACACACACACACACACACACACACTCACACACACACACACACAGTAACCTTCCCCGCTATTCCAGGATCTCGTACGGGGCGCGGGCTCTGAATGAAGGAGGTCTTCAGTGCATCCCCAAGCTGACCTTCCCCGGGGGCTGTCTGGTGGGCTGTTCCCCGGGCTTCATGAACGTGCCCAAGATCAAAGGCACCCACAATGCCATGAAGAGTGCCATGCTAGCCGCCGAGAGCATCTACCAGGCACTGACCGACCCGCAGAATGAGGAGAAGGAGTGTGCGTATCAGAGAGAGAGAGAGAGAAAGAGAATCAGCTAATTTTATCTTATATGAGCTTATATGGGCCTCTTGTAGCTTCCTTATTTTCTTATGTTCTTATATATCAGGTAATTTTATCTTATATAGGCCTCTTGTAGCTTCCTTATTTTTGTATGTGCTTATATATCAGTAATTTTAGCTTATATAGGCCTCTTGTAGCTTCCTTATTTTTGTATGTGCTTATATATCAGTAATTTTATCTTATATAGGCCTCTTGTAGCTTCCTTATTTTTGTATGTGCTTATATATCAGTAATTTTAGCTTATATAGGCCTCTTGTAGCTTCCTTATTTTTGTATGTGCTTATATATCAGTAATTTTAGCTTATATAGGCCTCTTGTAGCTTCCTTATTTTCTTATGTTCTTATATATCAGGTAATTTTAGCTTATATAGGCCTCTTGTAGCTTCCTTATTTTCTTATGTTCTTATATATCAGTAATTTTAGCTTATATAGGCCTCTTGTAGCTTCCTTATTTTCTTATGTTCTTATATATCAGTAATTTTAGCTTATATAGGCCTCTTGTAGCTTCCTTATTTTCTTATGTTCTTATATATCAGTAATTTTAGCTTATATAGGCCTCTTGTAGCTTCCTTATTTTCTTATGTTCTTATATATCAGTAATTTTAGCTTATATAGGCCTCTTGTAGCTTCCTTATTTTCTTATGTTCTTATATATCAGTAATTTTAGCTTATATAGGCCTCTTGTAGCTTCCTTATTTTCTTATGTTCTTATATATCAGTAATTTTAGCTTATACAATAAACCCTTCATGCTCGCGGGTTTCAGGCTCGCGGATTTGATTACTCGCGGGTTTTCAACTCTTGGGATAAATAATAATAAATACAGGTAATTCAATATAATTTTAAAATACGAAAAGTATTTTTCATAAAAACTACTGTGCATGCCTCTTCAGTGGCACATAAAAGTCTGTAGTGATGGTAAAATTCGCAATATATGGCGCCTGGCGACATTAGTGCAGTGGCGAGTGACTGGCGACTAGTGTTATCTACGGACTACGGTAGCCACACACTGGTGGGCTGAGCGCTGCGTGCACACCTCACCTTCCTCAAGCCACCACCAGACCAGACACAATAGTGAACATTTAAGCAGTGGCAACCCCATCACCCTATAACACAGGGAGGAGCACTGGAGCAAGCTGGTGTGGTGGACAATCTGGCCGTGGTGCGAGAGGCATAGCTTTGCGCCAGCCACCCCAACACAACCCTCACCGTTGGCCCACAGCGATCCACGGGGGTTCAGCGTCCACTTCCTCCTCCTTTTGGGCTCAGCCATAGGCCTATCTATCCATGGTGGTGGTGGTGGCGGGGAGGAATAGTGTTGTGATGTAACCCTGGCAGCGGCTACACGTGTGTCGCGGCCTCAGCTGTTATGGGTTGTTGCTGATGATGACAGTGTTCAGTTCAGTTGTTGGTAGTCTGGCCTTTTTTATCGGCACTCCCTGATGTGAACTTTGATGTTTGATGTTTGAAGAATTTCGTCAGTTATTGACGCCGCTGAGATGGATCTCCACTGTAACCAGACAGCTCTCTCTCAGACTACCCCTAGAGAGCTGTCTGCTACCAGTGCTTATAGTGTTGGCCGAAGCCAGCACCCCGGGAGGCGGGTTACAAACCCCCGGCTAACACCCGGTACCCATTCACTGCTGGGTGGACAGGGACTCGGGTCTTAAGGAAACAGCCCAACTGTTTCATTATCATTATCATTCAAGCAACAAAATCCATTTTCTTTATACCGTAAGCCTATTTTCGGGCCGGGAGGGGTAACTAATGTCATGCTCGCGGATTTACGATACTCGCGGGTGTCTCTGTTCCCTAACCCCCGCGAGCATGAAGGGTTTATTGTATAGGCCTCTTGTAACTTCCTTATTTTCTTATGTTATATATCAGTAATTTTAGCTTATATAGGCCTCTTGTAACTTCCTTATTTTCTTATGTTCTTATATATCAGTAATTTTATCTGATATTTTAGCTTATATGAGAGGCCGTGCGTGGGTGGAGGTAACGTTACTATACATCATTTAGTGGAGTATGTATATATAATGTTAATTTGCTAACATCTGCCTCTCTGATTCATGAAGGCAAGTCACTTTAATCTACCGTCAACAACACTATAGTCGCCACTGCACTAATGTCGCCATATGTTACGGATTTTAGCATCACCTACAGCCTTGTATGTGCCACTGAAGACACATTTTTATTTATTTTTTATTTACATTTGTGCCTATAGCGCCTGTAGGCTGTGGTGACCCAGGGGTGGGATGGTAGGCTCTGGAGGTTCACTTGAGGGCTGTGATGGTAGGCCCTCGCCCGTGGTGGTGCAGGCAGGATTGTTATAGTGACACCTGTGATTAGAGGCTCATGCCGCCCCCCTGTGTCCTCCCAGGCACTCACAGTCGAAGGTAGAGTTGATGGGCAGCATTTAGGTGTTCTTAGGCCACGGTAGACGGTGCAGAAAGGTTTTGGTTTTCTTCGGGGATCGAACTCGGGTCACCGAGAACGCCAGTCGGAGACGCTAACCACTCCGCTACCACCTCCCCATACACAGTAGTTTATATGATGTACCTGTCTTCAGTGGCACATACAAGGCTGTAGTGATGCTAACAGTCATAATATTCGCCTGGCGACATTAGTGCAGTGGCGACTGTAGTGTTGTTGAGGGTAACCTATGCTCGGCAACCCTTGAGGGGGGCGTTGGGGGGGGGGGACTATTTACCAAGACCGCTATTAGTTGTAGGATTGTAGAATTTTTAATCATTCCTTAAAAAGACTCAGTTATCTAGACTTGTTTAATGATTTATATATATTAATGAATCATATATGACAGTATTTAATTTTTTTTCCAAGTAGAATATTTGACATTTGCATTTATAAATTTGTATAGGATTATTGAACAGTTTCCATCCTTCTGAATACTCCCAGTCATTTACCATAGATAACAGTAAAGTCGCCAGGACAGCTTTTGTTTCTGTGTACAGCCGTGTGGTGGCATTAATAGTTACATTTGTACATCCATGATTTCAGGACAGTTAGAAGGGGCTATCTGGAGAGTCTGTGTCATTTTGTGTCTTCATCTGTGTCATAGTAGGGCTATAAATTAACAAATTACTAAAATATCTACAAAGTGGCTACCAACAGTAGAGTCGCCATCTAGTGTTTATTTACCGAGTGTCCTACCGCTGTCGTCGTCGCCTGAAAAAAAACCGCGTAGTGAAATTTGAAACCATCTATACTTGCAGCTACAAAGCATAAAACAACGGTGAAACAGGTAGAAGTCATGATATAAACTACTGTGTATCATCTTCAGTGGCACAGACACAGCAGTAGTGAGGCTATCATTCGTAATATATGGCGCCTGGCGACATTAGTGCAGGTGGCGACTATACTGTTATCTACGGTAGCTCTATTAGATGATTCAGTTTAAATAATAAGTAGTCTATATATAAAGTGGTAATTTAAATGCTGTATAGAGTAATGGCACTTTATTTCACATATTCAGATAGAGAGTACAGCAAACGCAATGATGGCTTGATGTCCTGTGATGGTGTGTTTCAGGGGTGGATCCCGTGAGCTATGAGGGGACCCTAAGGGAGTCCTGGGTGTGGAAGGAGCTGAAGGCTGTGCGTAATGTGCGTCCCTCCTTCCACTCCCCCCTGGGCCTGTACGGGGGGCTGGCCTACACGGGGCTGTTCTATGTGCTGGGCCGCGGCAAGGAGCCATGGACACTCAAACATGGAGGTGAGTGTGTGTGTGATTGAGTGTGTGTGTTTAGCTAGTTGTAACATACAGGAAAAGCGCTGTGCTCGTACTGTCCCGTCTCCAAAGCTACTATTATCCAGCTTGCCTTTGAAGTCCTGAATACTTCTTGCATTAATCACTTTTGCATCAAGGTTCTTCTAGGCTTCTATACGGGAAGCTGTATTTTTTTATGTCTCTCTTGCATGTTGTCCTTTTCAATTTCTTCTCATGACCTCTTGTACTTCTAGCGTCCCACACAAACAGATCTTCTCTAGCCATGTTTTCCAGACCCATTGATGCTCTGTACACTGCTATTGTGTGTGTGTGTGTGTGTGTGTGTCCTTATAGTGTGCTGGATTGCCTTGCTTCCTTCAGGGACTTTTGATTGAGCTGTGGAGGTGAAAACAATGGATTAGATGTGTAGTATTACTCACGGGAAGGTTTAAATATCTCATCTTCTAAATTTCTCAAAGGCTTCAACGTAAAAAACAAAAACAAAAAACTTCTATTACTACCCTATTTTTTTCCAAAGTTGTCAGTGACTAGCTATTATGCCAGACTGTGTTAATTACTATTATATTTATGTTTTATATTATCAATAAGATGTATGCAATGTGATTAGTTGTGAAATTTGGGTTTTCAAAATCTGACTACTTCATGGGAGAATTTAAAACTTTTCAAAGAAATTATCAAGTAATATTTTGAAGTTTAATATGAGAAATTTCTCTTGTGTAAATGTCAGCTGTTTCAGATTTCACAAATTTACTCAACAAATCAAAACTCATTGTAGGCCTTTACTTACTACTACTTTACTAGGCCTACGACTTTAACATGCATGGAAAAGTTGAGCCTATAGTCTATTTTTGTTATTATGGTCAAAATGCAGTCAGGAAGCCACGCCCCCTGCCTGCCCTTCTATGCTACGGGGCAGCTGATTGGTGCATTCCTCGTATCATCACTACCAATCACAATATCTAAACTACTTAACAGCGGCGTGACCACTGGACACAGCAATCTTCACTACAAAGGGATTTTTGATTTTGTCACCCTCTGTAGTGAAGATTGCTGTCCAGTGGTCACGCCGCTGTTAAGTAGTGAAGATATTGTGATTGGTAGTGATGATACGAGGAGTGCACCAATCAGCTGCCCCGTAGCATAGAAGGGCAGGCAGGGGGCGTGGCTTCCTGACTGCATTTTGACCATAATAAAAAAATAGGCTAAGTTATATATGCTTTGGAAAACTTTCAGATATATAAAAATCATTACTTTACTTTCCTCACCTCTCAACCACCACCCACCACATCTTCCTCCTCCTCCGCAGTGATAGACTCCGAGACGCTGCTGCCGGCCTCCCAAGCCCAGCCCATCGACTACCCTCGCCCGGACGGTGAGATCTCCTTTGACCTGCTGAGCTCGGTGGCGCTGACGGGGACCAACCACGAGGGGGACCAGCCGCCGCACCTCACCCTCAGGGACGACGCCGTACCCGTAGCCAGGAACCACGGCACTTACGACGGGCCGGAGGGAAGGTTCTGCCCTGCCGGTGAGGAAAACTTTATTCACTGCTATTATAATACGAGGCGCTTATTTCAGAAAGTTGATAAGCGCCATCAATATTAAACTAAGAAAATGGCTTCAAAGTTTTTCTATGTTCAAAATGTCATATCTTTGAAGGGCAGCGTCACACGAATATTTCCAGAAATATTCGTGTGACGCTGCCCTTCAAAGATATGACATTTTGAACATACAGTAGAAGAACTTTGAAGACATTTCCTCAGTTTTTTGTTCGTGGCGCTTATTGACTTTGTGAAATAAGCGCTTCATATAGACTCTACCTGTGATGTATCTTGTGTTATGTTTGTTATACAGGTTGAAGTTCCCAAACTCGCAACCTCGGGACCAGCGCCGAGCCGAGAATTGGAATTTTCCGACTTTTAGAACGTAGATATATTAAAGGGAAAAAAAGCAAATTCCGCACTGAGGTTCCGCCATCCAACTTCTTCAGAAGGTCAATTTTCTCAGAAATAGTTAACACATTGTTCTTCCTTTTCTTTTCACTTGCACCAGTAGGTGTTCCTGGACGTTTGGGAGCCATAATACCAATAACAGACCTACAGCTGTAGAAGTACACAAAATAACAGTGTACACAACTCTACAGTCACAACACCACTGAACAATAACAACAAACAAATCGGCGGGAGAAACCAAGCGGCCTAGTGTGGTGGCACCCAGCGGCCGACCCGGCGACTACGCCCAGGGTTTTGGGTGTTCTGCCGGGTTTTGGAAAATCCAGAACCATAGCCGAGTTTTGGGTGTTGCCGAGTCTTGGGATGCCGAGTTTGGGAACTTCAACCTGTAGCACCACTACTAATCTATATTAATCTATACTAATAAGTCTTCTCTGTCCTGCCGGTGAGGGAAAGAAGTATTACAGTACTAACATATCAGGCGCCTAGAATTGAAACGACACAAGCGCCACTTTTAAAACACACAGAAAAACGCGCTTCAAGTTTAATCTGAGAAAATCAAGATATGAAACGTCCAAGCGCCACTTTTTAGCAATGAAAAAAATGCCCCTAAAGTGTTTTCAAAGTGAATCACCAACAAAGGAAGATATTAGATTAAACTTTAAGCGCATTTTTCTCAGTTTTTTAAAAGTGGCGCTTGTGTCGTTTTAATTCTAGGCGCCTGATATATACTACATTAATTAACCCTTCACGCCCAAATCTTTCCTTGGCTATAAAAAAATTGTATGTTAGCCATGAAATTACGAAAAGTCACTGAATATACCCAATGAGTTAGTGGACAAGGATACTAAACAGGTCATAGCTATAAAACGTTGCTAATAGTCACTACAAAGCGTCTTATGGTACCCAAATTACAATGGAAATTACGTTCTGGGCCTCAAGGGGTTAATGGCAACCTATTTCTAGTTTCATGCATCCTTGCCTTATGAAAAATTCAATCTTGCTTACCGACATTATTTGACCATTATTCACTGACCGACATTATTTGACCATTATTCACTGACCGACATTATTTGACCATTATTCACTGACCGACATTATTTGACCATTATTCACTGACCGACATTATTTGACCATTATCCACTGACCGACATTATTTGACCATTATTCACTGACCGACATTATTTGACCATTATCCACTGACCGACATTATTTGACCATTATTCACTGACCGACATTATTTGACCATTATTCACTGACCGACATTATTTGACCATTATCCACTGACCGACATTATTTGACCATTATCCACTGACCGACATTATTTGACCATTATTCACTGACCGACATTATTTGACCATTATCCACTGACTGACATTATTTGACCATTATCCACTGACCGACATTATTTGACCATTATCCACTGACCGACATTATTTGACCATTATTCACTGACCGACATTATTTGACCATTATCCACTGACTGACATTATTTGACCATTATTCACTGACCGACATTATTTGACCATTATCCACTGACCGACATTATTTGACCATTATCCACTGACCGACATTATTTGACCATTATTCACTGACTGACATTATTTGACCATTATTCACTGACCGACATTATTTGACCATTATTCACTGACCGACATTATTTGACCATTATTCACTGACCGACATTATTTGACCATTATTCACTGACTGACATTATTTGACCATTATTCACTGACCGACATTATTTGCCCATTATTCACTGACTGACATTATTTGACCATTATTCACTGACTGACATTATTTGACCATTATCCACTGACCGACATTATTTGCCCATTATTCACTGACCGACATTATTTGACCATTATTCACTGACTGACATTATTTGACCATTATTCACTGACTGACATTATTTGACCATTATTCACTGACTGACATTATTTGACCATTATTCACTGACTGACATTATTTGACCATTATCCACTGACCGACATTATTTGACCATTATCCACTGACCGACATTATTTGACCATTATTCACTGACCGACATTATTTGACCATTATTCACTGACCGACATTATTTGACCATTATTCACTGACCGACATTATTTGACCATTATTCACTGACTGACATTATTTGACCATTATTCACTGACTGACATTATTTGACCATATTCACTGACCGACATTATTTGACCATTATTCACTGACTGACATTATTTGACCATTATTCACTGACTGACATTATTTGACCATTATTCACTGACTGACATTATTTGACCATTATTCACTGGCTGACATTATTTGACCATTATTCACTGACTGACATTATTTGACCATTATTCACTGACCGACATTATTTGACCATTATTCACTGACCGACATTATTTGACCATTATTCACTGAACGACATTATTTGACCATTATTCACTGACCGACATTATTTGACCATTATTCACTGACCGACATTATTTGACCATTATTCACTGACTGACATTATTTGACCATTATTCACTGACTGACATTATTTGACCATTATTCACTGACCGACATTATTTGACCATTATTCACTGACTGACATTATTTGACCATTATTCACTGACTGACATTATTTGACCATTATTCACTGACTGACATTATTTGACCATTATTCACTGACCGACATTATTTGACCATTATTCACTGACTGACATTATTTGACCATTATTCACTGACTGACATTATTTGACCATTATTCACTGACTGACATTATTTGACCATTATTCACTGACCGACATTATTTGACCATTATTCACTGACCGACATTATTTGACCATTATTCACTGACCGACATTATTTGACCATTATTCACTGACTGACATTATTTGACCATTATTCACTGACCGACATTATTTGACCATTATTCACTGACTGACATTATTTGACCATTATTCACTGACTGACATTATTTGACCATTATTCACTGACCGACATTATTTGACCATTATTCACTGACCGACATTATTTGAACTCCTAAGAAATTTAAAGTTATGTTCAAAATAGTAAAATTAAGAAATAAATGTGAGAATTTCAATCAATTCGGCAAAAAATGTTTGCTTAACGTATGAATGTCACCGCTACGTAAAGAGGGAATGGCTGCACGTACTCTTTGGTGCAGGAATGTAGTCCAAAAAGGCATTAAATACACACACCTTACTATGAATGAACCAAGTGTTGTGCTTCCCAGGCGTGTACGAGATTCCCATTGTAATTTGGGTACCATTAGACGCTTTTTAGTGACTATAAGCAATGTTTTATAGCTATGACCTGTTTAGTATCCTTGTCCACTAACTCATTTGGTATATTCAGTGACTTTTCGTTATTTTATGGCTAACAACAGACCATTTTGTTATAGTTAAGGTTAAGATCTGGGCGTGAAGGGGTTAATGGGTCTGGGCGTTAAGGGGTTAATGGGTCTGGGTGTGAAGGGGTTAATGGGTCTGGGTGGGAAGGGGTTAATGGGTCTGGGCGTGAAGGGGTTAATGGGTCTGGGCGTGAAGGGGTTAATGGGTCTGGGCGTGAAGGGGTTAATGGGTCTGGGCGTGAAGGGGTTAATGGGTCTGGGCGTGAAGGGGTTAATGGGTCTGGGCGTGAAGGGGTTAATGGGTCTGGGCGTGAAGGGGTTAATGGGTCTGGGTGTGAAGGGGTTAATGGGTCTGGGCGTGAAGGGGTTAATGGGTCTGGGCGTGAAGGGGTTAATGGGTCTGGGCGTGAAGGGGTTAATGGGTCTGGGCGTGAAGGGGTTAATGGGTCTGGGCGTGAAGGGGTTAATGGGTCTGGGCGTGAAGGGGTTAATGGGTCTGGGTGTGAAGGGGTTAATGGGTCTGGGCGTGAAGGGGTTAATGGGTCTGGGCGTGAAGGGGTTAATGGGTCTGGGTGTGAAGGGCTTAATGGGTCTGGGCGTGAAGGGCTTAATGGATCTGGGTGTTAAGGGGTTAATGGGTCTGGGCGTGAAGGGGTTAATGGGTCTGGGCGTGAAGGGGTTAATGGGTCTGGGCGTGAAGAGGTTAATGGGTCTGGGCGTGAAGAGGTTAATGGGTCTGGGCATGAAGGGGTTAATGGGTCTGGGCGTTAAGGGGTTAATGGTTCTGGGCGTGAAGAGGTTAATGGGTCTGGGCGTGAAGAGGTTAATGGGTCTGGGCGTGAAGAGGTTAATGGGTCTGGGCATGAAGGGGTTAAATGGTTCTGGGCGTGAAGGGTTAATGGGTCTGGGCTAGAAGGGGTTAATGGGTCTGGGCGTTGAAGGGGTTAATGGGTCTGGGCGTGAAGGGGTTAATGGGTCTGGGCGTGAAGGGGTTAATGGGTCTGGCGTGAAGGGGTTAATGGGTCTGGGCGTGAAGAGGTTAATGGGTCTGGGCGTGAAGAGGTTAATGGGTCTGGGCGTGAAGGGGTCTGGGCGTGAAGGGGTTAATGGGTCTGGGCGTGAAGGGGTTATATGAGCAATGGATGTACGTACTCTAAGCGTTGTTGTGCTTCCCAGGCGTGTACGAGTACGTGCCGCTGGAGGTCGGCGAGGGCGTGCGGCTGCAGATCAACGCACAGAACTGTATCCACTGCAAGACCTGCGACATCAAGTGTCCCTCGCAGAACATCAACTGGGTGGTGCCGGAGGCGGGGGGCGGACCGGCCTATGACGGCATGTGAGGCGGGTGTCCGGGGGAAGGTGCGTTAGTGTGTGTGTATTTATTTATCTATTAAGTGTGTGTGTATTATATAAATTATCTATCTATCTATCTCTATTTATCTATTAAGGGTGTGTGTGTTTATCTAGCTATAACATACAGGGCTGGGAGGGCTGCAGGTGAGTGGGGGAAGGTGCCTTAGTGTGTGTGTGGTGTAGTCAGTTCGTACAAAAGTTGTTTCGTACACCAAAAAGTTGTTTCGTAGCCTATAAGAAACCATAGTCGTTTCGTACACTCAGCTCAGAGTTCAACTTGATGACTAGAGTTACGAAACGACACCAGGTATGTACAAAAAAACTCAAAAATCAGTGTACGAAACAACTAACAAAACCTGGGTACGAAATAACTTGTGTACGAAACTCCGTGTAACCGTGTGTGTGTGTGTATCTGGCTGCTCTGTGTGTGTGTGTGTGTGTGTGTGTGTGTGTGGCTGCCCTGTCTGTGTGTGTGTGTGTGTATTTATCCAGCTATAACAGACAGCATTAGCATTGGTATGACCTATTTCTACATCAGTTTTTAAAGTGAATCAAAGCCATGGATATTTATAGTAATAAAATCAATGTGAAATAGTTGGTGGTTTTAAATCTTTGAGACCAGATGGCTGAAGTATTAAATGATATTACGACTAAAGTATTATTAAAAGATATTACTTGACCTACTTCTTACTGTCTGTTTAACCCCTTGAGACCCAGAACGTAATTGCCATTGTAATTTGGGTACCATTAGACGATTTGTAGTGACTATAAGTAATATTTTATAGCTATGACCTGTTTAGTATCCTTGTCCACTAACTCATTTGGTATATTCAGTGACTTTTCGTTATTTTATGGCTCGACAACAGACCATTTTTTATATAGCAAGGGCGTGATCTGGGCGTGAATGGGTCTGGGCGTGAAGGGGTTAATGGGTCTGGGCGTGAAGGGGTTAATGGGTCTGGGCGTGAAGGGGTCTGGCCGTGAAGGGGTTAATGGGTCTGAAGGGGTTAATGGGTCTGAAGGGGTTAATGGGTCTGGGCGTGAAGGGGTTAATGGGTCTGGGCGTGAAGGGGTTAATGGGTCTGGGTGTGAAGGGGTTAATGGGTCTGGGCGTGAAGGGGTTAATGGGTCTGGGCGTGAAGGGGTTAATGGGTCTGGGCGTGAAGGGGTTAATGGGTCTGGGCGTGAAGGGGTTAATGGGTCTGAAGGGGTTAATGGGTCTGGGTGTGAAGGGGTTAATGTCAGATATTCCCTTAATAATGTTGTGTTAAATACTGTAAATAATAATAGTAAGTGATATTATAAATTATGAATATACGTAAAGAAATAGTTACCTGTATAAAATCTTCCTCACTTTAAATACTATAAATAATATATATGTGATACAACTATAAATCCATGAATATAAGTATAAAAATAATGAAATACTTACTTATAAAATCTTCCTCAGGGCCTCGCAATGGAGGGGAACAGGACAGTGACCAGCGACAGGAGGCGACAGCAGCGTGTGTCTGTCCATCTGTCTGGCTGCCTGGCTGACTGTCCATCTGTCTGGTTGGCTGGCTGTCTGACTGGCTGTCTGGCTGGCTGGCTGTCCGTCTGTCTGGCTGGCTGGCTGTCCGTCTGTCTGGCTGGCTGGCTGTCTATCCATCTGGCTGGCTGGCTGTCCATCTGGCTGGCTGGCTGTCTGGCTGGCTGGCTGGCTGTCCATCTGGCGGGCTGGCTGGCTGTCAATCTGTCTGGCTGGCTGGCTGGCTGGCTGGCTGTCCATCTGTCTGTCTGGCTGGCTGGCTGACTGACTGTCTGGCTGGCTGTCTGGCTGTCCATCTGGCTGGCTGGCTGGCTGTCCGGCTGGCTGTCTGTCCACACTGTACAGACCACTTCCTGCCCTCCTCCCGCGCCGTAGCCTGCAATAGTGTGTACATAACAGGATAAATTATATATATATAGATTTGTATATTTATATTTTTTATGGAGAGATTGTACAGTTATGTTGGAGTTGTCAATGCAATAATAAATTAATTACACTATTTAAGCTTGGAAGAGTTGAGTGTTTGTTGTTCCCGAGTCCTAATGAAATAACAAGTTAATGTGAACGAGGCGAGAGCAGTGACGTGGCTGTGTATCCATCAATGGGTGGCACTAGGCAAGGGTGGGGGGCACCTGGGGGGCAAGAGGCAAGGGAGGGATCACCTGGGGGGGCAAGAGGCAAGGGAGGGGATCACCTGGGGGGGCACGAGGCAAGGGAGGGGGCACGAGGCAAGGGAGGGGGGCACCTGGGGGGGCAAGAGGCAAGGGAGGGATCACCTGGGGGGCACTAGGCAGGGTGGGGGGCACCTGGGGGGGCACGAGGCAAGGGAGGGATCACCTGGGGGGCACGAGGCAAGGGAGGGGGTCACCTGGGGGGGCACGAGGCAAGGGAGGGGGTCACCTGGGGGGGCACGAGGCAAGGGAGGGGGGCACCTGGGGGGGCAAGAGGCAAGGGAGGGGGATCACCTGGGGGGCACTAGGCAAGGGTGGGGGGCACCTGGGGGGGCAAGAGGCAAGGGAGGGGATCACCTGGGGGGGCACGAGGCAAGGGAGGGGATCACCTGGGGGGGCACGAGGCAAGGGAGGGGTCACCTGGGGGGCACGAGGCAAGGGAGGGGGTCACCTGGGGGGCACGAGGCAAGGGAGGGGATCACCTGGGGGGCAGAGGCAAGGGAGGGGATCACCTGGGGGGGCACGAGGCAAGGGAGGGATCACCTGGGGGGGCACGAGGCAAGGGAGGGGGTCACCTGGGGGGGCACGAGGCAAGGGAGGGGGTCACCTGGGGGGCACGAGGCAAGGGAGGGGATCACCTGGGGGGGCACGAGGCAAGGAGGGGATCACCTGGGGGGGCACGAGGCAAGGGAGGGGATCACCTGGGGGGGCACGAGGCAAGGGAGGGGGTCACCTGGGGGGGCACGAGGCAAGGGAGGGGATCACCTGGGGGGGCACGAGGCAAGGGAGGGGGTCACCTGGGGGGCACGAGGCAAGGGAGGGGGTCACCTGGGGGGGCAAGAGGCAAGGGGGGGATCACCTGGGGGGGCACGAGGCAAGGGAGGGGGGCACCTGGGGGGGCAAGAGGCAAGGGAGGGGATCACCTGGGGGGGCACGAGGCAAGGGAGGGGGGCACCTGGGGGGGCACGAGGCAAGGGAGGGGGGCACCTGGGGGGGCACTAGGCAAGGGAGGGGATCACCTGGGGGGGCACTAGGCAAGGGAGGGGGGCACCTGGGGGGGGCACGAGGCAAGGGAGGGGGGCACCTGGGGGGGCACTAGGCAAGGGAGGGGGATCACCTGGGGGGGCACGAGGCAAGGGAGGGGGGCACCTGGGGGGGCAAGAGGCAAGGGAGGGGGGCACCTGGGGGGGCAAGAGGCAAGGGAGGGGGGCACCTGGGGGGGCACGAGGCAAGGGAGGGGGGCACCTGGGGGGGCAAGAGGCAAGGGAGGGGGGCACCTGGGGGGGCACTAGACAAGGGAGGGGGGCACCTGGGGGGCCACTAGACAAGGGGGGGGCGTTCTGATGTCACACAGAAGGGTATTGGGGCCTAGCGCCAGTGACAGGTACAGGCAGATCACGGCAGCCATGGCCAGGGGGGGGGGGGAGGCACCCGTAGCTAGGCACTGGCTATGGCCGACCTGACGTTATACAAGGTAGAAAGATAACGAGGCAACAGCCATTACTTTGCAGGGAGGACTAAACAACCTCAAATCACACGTTAGCTCTCCCTCCCTCCCTCCCTCCCTCCACAGCGGCGCCGCCAGGACATGGTGACAGGGGTGGCCAAGGCTGGACACTGATCTAGTGTGGGGTGGCCAAGCCCAAGGGCGTAGCCAGGAAAAATAATTGTGTGGGGCCACCTGCAATGATGGTTGAGGTGTGGGTGGCTTATCAGCTGGGGGTCTGGGAGGCGCTGGAAGCCCCCCAGAGAATATTGTTGAAGATATGACTTAATTGGGGGCATATTGAGCCCTATGGGGGGTCATTTATTAGTTCTTTGCATGATATTCAATATTGTAAAGTTGATGAAATTATACCCTACACTCCTACAGTAGATGTGTTGAATTGGGGGGGGACATGACCCCATTGGCCCCCCCTCTGGCTACGCCCTTGGGTCAGGGCACAGACAGGAAAAAGAAATGGTTGATTTACTTACGTGACGCTGTAGAAATATGAAGAACAGCAGCAAAATAAAGCGTCGTTTGGCCAAAAATCCTCCTCTTCCTCCTCCCAGCTGCCTGCACGCGCACACACACACACACGCCCTGCTTCCTCCTCCCAGCTGCCTGCACACACACACACACACACGCCCTGCTTCCTCCTTCCAGCTTTCTGCACGGACACACACACACCCTGCTCCTCCTCCCTGCTGCCTGCCCTGCACACACACACACACGCCCTGCTGCCTGCCCTGCACACACACCCTGCTTGATCGCTGGCGCGCCCTCGACTCTCGCTCGCACCGAAATACTCTAAGAAATCAACTCTGATCAACACTGCTTCGAAACACTAAACCTTTCCCTTATCTCCTTCCCACGCCCTGACCTGTTGACCTTTGACCCATAATTCTTGACCTGTAACGTTATTAAGTCTTCAATGTTAGTAAATGTGAGCCATAAAAAAAAAAAATGATAGCTGTTTATAATACGTTAAGAGTACTTTGAGCCTATATGCAGTGTTATTATGTAGGCTTATAATCTATAGTTATATCCCATTAGATAAAGACAATATTCCATTACTTAGTTGGTAAAAAAAGGTAGAAATAGCTTTGATTAGTGCTATAACAAGGCTTCAGTGATTAGGTAAGGTAATTAGCTACCGTAGACAACACTATAGTCGCCAGTCACTCGCCACTGCACTAATGTCGGCCTTAACACTATATTACGAATTATAGCATCACTACAGCCTTGTATGTGCCACTGAAGACATGTAGTGTGATGTACATAATATAAACTACTGTGCATGTCTCTTCTACTACTACTACTACTACTACTGCTACTGCCACTACTACTACTACTATTACTACTACTATGTATGTATGTGCCACTGAAGACATGTAGTGTGATGTACATAATATAAACTACTGTGCATGTCTCTTCTACTACTCTACTACTACTACTACTGCTGCTACTACTACTATTGCTACTACTACTACTGCTACTACTACTACTACTACTACTACTACTACTACTATGTATGTATGTGCCACTGAAGACATGTAGTGTGATGTACATAATATAAACTACTGTGCATGTCTCTTCAGTGGCACATACAAGGCTGTAGTGATGCTAACAGTAGTAATATATTGTTAAGGCCGACATTAGTGCAGTGGCGAGTGACTGGCGACTATAGTGTTGTCTACGGTAGTTACTGTATCATAGTTTTAAGGTTGAATTAGAGGATCACAAAGATTATAGTCATAGTAGTTATAGTTAGTAGTAGTTATAGTTAGAAGTAGTTATAGTAATAGTTGTCATAGTTACAGTTGTGATAGTAAAAATGCTTAAAATGTGATATTTGTGAAGGGTCAAAATTAATTATTGGAAGATATGAACCTTTTTAAACCACTTGTTATCTCTCTCTCTCTCTCTCTCTCTTTCTCTCTCTCTCGCTCTTTAGCTGTCTTTCTCTCACTAGCTCGCTCTCTCTCTCTCTAGCTGTCTTTCTTGCTCTCTCTCTCTCTAGCTGTCTTTCTTGCTCTCTCTCTCTCTCTCTAGCTGTCTTTCTCACTAGCTCTCTCTCTAGCTGTCTTTCTCTCTCTAGCTGTCTTTCTTGCTCTCATCTCTCTCTCTAGCTGTCTTTCTTTCTCTCTCTCTCTCTTGCTGTCTTTCTCTCTAGCTCTCTCTCTCTCTCAAACGACCAATTATCAAACCACTCTTTCACTCTCAAATAACTTTCTTTTTTTCTCTCTCTCAAAAGACCAAACCACTTCTCTCTCTCTCTCTCTAGCTGTCTTTCTCACTCTCACTAGCTGTCTCTCTCTCTCTCTAGCTGTATTTCTCGCTCACTATATATCTCTCTCTCTCTCTCTCTCTCTCTCTTAAAAGACCGTAAAACCACTTGTTTCTCTCTCTCAAAAGGCCAATTCATATTCTTAACAAGTTATAAAAACAAATTTAATTCATATCAATATATTAATAGAAAACACACACACACACACACACACACACACACACACACACACACACAATAACTAGTAATAATCTTGGGTCAATACAAAGCTATATAAGGCATTGCTATATGTGGCATTTAAACTTCTATATATAAATCCATATTAAATTCAATGACTTAAATGTGTCTGGCTTAATGGTTTATACTTAGACTGATTATAAGCTGTTAAATGTGACAGAGAGAGAGAGAGAGAGAGAGAGGAGAGAGAGAGAGAGAGAGAGAGAGAGAGAGAGAGAGGAGAGAGAGAGAGAGAGAGGAGAGAGAGAGAGAGAGAGAGAGAGAGAGAGCGAGCTAGTGAGAGGGGAAGAGAGAGAGAGAGAGAGAGAGAGAGAGAGAGAGAGAGAGAGAGAGAGAGAGAGAGAGAGAGGAGAGGAGAGAGAGAGAGAGAGAGAGAGAGAGAGAGAGAGAGAGAGAGAGAAGAGAAGACAGCTAGAGAGAGGAGCAGTAGAGAGAGAAGAGAAGAGAGAAAGAGAGAAGATAAGACGAGAGAGAGAGAGATAGAGAGAGAAAAAAAAAAGTACCATCATACAAAACCCGAATACTTAAAAAAAAAATCTAATATCGAGAAAAACTTTATCACGAACGCAATTAACTAAAGAAATAAAAATGAGACAAGTGTAGGCCTAAAAAAACGCACACACACACAACACACGAGGAATGATCGAAATACTGATGATGATGATGATGATGACTGGGGAGATGGAGAGAGCCAAGAGAGAGAGAAACGCCAATAAATGATGATAAATAAATAAATAGATGGAAGGAAGGAAGAAGAGGAAGAGGTGATAAAGGAAGGAAGAACAAAAAAAGAGAAGAAAATGATTCCAAAAAAAAAAATATATATATGAAAAAACGAAGAAAAAAAACGAAAAAAAAATTATATGAAAAAACGAGAAAAAAAAAAAAAAAATTATATGAAAAAACTTACGCAAGAAAAAAAACTTACGCAAGAAAAAAAACTTACGAAAGAAAAAAAACTTACGAAAGAAAAAGTTCGAAAAAATGAAAAATGAAAAAAATGATGGCTATAAAAAATGTATCTCTATATATTCTCTCTCTCTTTCTCTCTCTCTCTCTCACAATGATATGACCAGAAAAAAATAATATATATATGTATAAAAAATTGATATATCCTCTCTCTCTCTCACAATGACGACAAAAAAAAAAAAAAAAAAGTATCAAAAATAGATATATCCTCTCTCTCTCTCTCTCTCTCTCTCTCTCACAATGACACGACCAAAAAAGAAGAAAAACTGACAGAAAAAAATAATTGGTATCAAAAATATATATACACACTCTCTCTCTCCCTTCTCTCTCTCTCTCTCTCTCTCTCTCTCTCTCTCTCTCTCTCTCTCTCTCCTCTCTCTCTCAGCGCGTAGCCTCCACATAGATAGCGATGAGTATGACCACCGCCACCGCCGCCACCGCAACGTAAAGCACGAATCGGTTCTGCAGGGTACGTCTCAGCATGGACCCGAGCACGCGCGAACTCTGGTCCAGGTCGCCGTCCGTTTCGCGCAACTGAGAGAAAAGAAAAAAAAATGGGTCGAAATATCCCGGTTTTTTTGGGGTTGGGTCGGTTTTTGGTGATTTTTGTCGTTTTCGGGAATTTTAGGGATTTTTAGGATATAAGAGAGAGAGAGAGAGAGAGAGAGAGAGAGAGAGAGAGAGAGAGAGAGAGAGAGAGAGAGAGAGAGACTAGTTATTTTTATCAGCTATCATTTCCTTGTGTTTTAAATCCCTCTAGTATTTGACATTTCTTGCATATTTTCTCTCTATCTCTTTACACACACACACACACACACACCACACCCACACCCACACACCCACCCACACACACACACACACACACACACACACACACACACACACACACTAATAAAAACTTCCTCATAACTCTCAAAAGAAACAAAAAAGGAGAACAGAAAAAATATCACTAAAAAAACTTCTTGTGGAATTATGGCAGAAAACCCCCACAAATTTTCTCTCTACACACCCACACACACACACACACACACACACACACACCCACACCCACTCACCCGCTCTCGTGCATGTGACAAAGTCTGGCGTTGGCTATGGAGGTCATTCAAGATCTGTGCCCCAATATGTTCCGTCTCCAGAGCGGCGCGATGACCTTGCGTTAGCCGGGCCGATGACCTTTCCAGCGTCTCCGTGTTGTCCAGGAGGGCTTGCCGCTGCTCCTCCCCCGCACTCAGCCCCGCCCCAACGCCCCCGCCCCCAAGCAGCTCCTCCCGCTCCCCGCTACCTGAGATATGGGAGTGAAAAAGAAATTATGTCGTGTCGAAAAATGTACACTGTAAAAGAGAGAGAGAGAGAGAGAGATTTTAAAGTGAATTTCATGAGCTGTCATTTCCTTATGTTTGAAATCACTCTACTATTTGCTATTTCTCCCTCCTCCCCCCCCACCCTCCCTCCACCCTTCCACATAGCTTCCACCTACCTGTGCTCCGCCGTACACGCCCCCACTCCCCCTCCAGCCGGCTCAGCTCCACCTGGTACCCCTTGACGTGCCCCTGAAGGTGCCCCCGGGAAGCCCCCTCGGCGTCCCGCACCTCCAACTCCATCCTCTCAAGCTGGGGGCGCGGCGGGGCGGGGCGGGGGGGGGGGAAGGGGGGAGGTTAAGAAAATTATATATGTTCAAAAATATTCTAAAAAGTCAAGTCAAGTGTTAATAAATAATAAGTTAAAAGAAGGGATAATATGACCTTGACTTAAATACAGTACACTTACAATTATATCCACACACACACCCACACACACACACACACACACACACAGAAACTAATAAGATAGAATAAGAGAAGAAAACTAATTAAAGACCCAGACAGCAAGAAGAAACACGTCAGGGAGTGCCGGTGAGAAAGGCCAGACTCCCGACCCACAACTGTACTGAACTGAACACACATACACACACACACACCCACACACACCACACCCACACCCACACCAACACACACCCACATACACACACGCACACACACACACCCACAGACAACCACACCCACACATACACACACACACACCCACACACAGACACCCACACCCACCCACACCCACACCCACACACAGACACCCACACCCACACACAGGGTTGCCATATCTGAACAGCCAAAATTCCGGACGCCTCCACTGACACCCAGGACCCACTCACTCACTCACCACTCACTCACCACTCACTCACTCACCACTCACTCACTCACTCACTCACTCACCACTCACTCACTCACCACTCACTCCTGACTCACTCACTCACCACTCACTCACTCACTCACTCACTCACTCACCACTCACTCACTCACCACTCACTCACTCACTCACCACTCACTCACTCACCACTCACTCACTCACTCACTCACCCACCCCTCACTCACTCACCCCTCACTCACTCACCCCACTCACTCACTCACTCACCACTCACTCCTGACTCACTCACTCACCACTCACTCACTCACTCACTCACTCACCTGACTCACTCACTCACTCACTCACTCACCACTCACTCACTCACTTACTCACCACTCACTCCTGACTCACTCACTCACCACTCACTCCTGACTCACTCACTCACCACTCACTCACCCACTCACTCACCACTCACTCACTCACCACTCACTCACTCAATCACTCACTCACCACTCACACTCCACTCACTCACTCACCACTCACCAGTTCCTTGGCCTCCTCCACCAGCCTGGCGATCTCCTGATTGATGGCTCGGTGTTCCCCTGACAAAAGAAAAAATATTGCAACAAAGACCCTTCCATCAGCCTACAAAAAAAAAAAAAAAAAAAAAAAAAAAAAAAAAAAAATAATAATAATAATAATAATAATAATAATAATAATAAAATAATAATAAAATAATAATAAAATAATAATATAATAATGAATAATAATAATAATATAATAATAATAATAATAATAATAATAATAATAATAATAATAATAATAATAATAATAATAATAATAATATGAACCTACATGAACCCCTATCTCCATCCTATATAAATGCATAGTAACATAAGAAGGCAGCTTAGGTCACGTAATCAATGTTCAGGTTAGGTTAGGTTAGTATTGCTAAGTAGGGAATATTATGTTAACCCCTTGAGACCCAGAACGTAATTTCCATTGTAATTTGGGTACCATTAGACGATTTGTAGTGACTATAAGCAATGTTTTATAGCTATGACCTGTTTAGTATCCTTGTCCACTAACTCATTTGGTATTGTAAGCTATTTTTCGTAATTTTATGGCTAACAACAGACGATTTTGTTATAGCCAAGGAAAGATCTGGGCGTGAAGGGTTAATGGGTCTGGGCGTGAAGGGGTTAATGGGTCTGGGCGTGAAGGGGTTAATGGGTCTGGGCTGTGAAGGGGTTAATGGGTCTGGGCGTGAAGGGGTTAATGGGTCTGGGCGTGAAGGGGTTAATGGGTCTGGGCGTGAAGGGGTTAATGGGTCTGGGTGTGAAGGGGTTAAACGACATTTTTACCGTTCTAAGTATCTAATTAAGCATATTTTGGGCATCTATAAGTAAGTATGTAAGTATTTAAGTACGTAAGCTAAGTCAGGTATCTTCGTAAATATGCAGTTTCAACCCATACTCTCCAGACGTGATATAAGTGAGTCAAGTTGGGGTGCAGTCAGTTCGTACACAAGTTGTTTCGTACACCAGTAGATTCGTACACCAAAAAAGTTGTTTCGTAGTCTACCGTAGATAACAGTAAAGTCGCCAGGACAACGTTTCTGTTTTATGTACAGCCTTGTGGTGGCGTTAATAGTTACATTTCTACATCCATGATTTCAGGACAGTTAGAAGGGGCTATCTGGAGAGTCTGTGTCATTTTGTGTCTTCATCTGTTTCATAGTAGGGCTATAAATGAACAAATTACTAAAATACCTACAAAGTGGCGACCTACACTAAGATCGCCAGCTAGTGTTTATTTACTGAGTGTCGTACCGCCGTCGTCGTCGCCCGAAAAAAAAAACGCGTAGTGAATTTGTAAACCGTCTATACTTGCAGCTACAAAGCATAAAACAACGCTGAAACAGGGTAGATTATACAGTCATGATATAAACTACTGTGTATCATCTTCAGTGGCACAGACACAGCAGTAGTGAGGCTATCATTCCTTATATATGGCACTGGCGACATTAGTGCAG
>JACEEZ010020660.1:75684-90684 GCA_016584305.1 Chionoecetes opilio | reverse complement strand
CGTGGTCTTCCTGCCCCCCTTCGTACATGAGCCTTCTTGACAAGGTACAGGCCCGAGCCCAACGGTTAATACGTCTGAAGGCTCTGCAGGACCAGCTTCTCCCTCCTCTGCAACCCTTGCAGTAGCGTCGCGACGTAGCAGGTCTGTGCGTCGTGTACAAGACACACAAGCAGCATGTCCCGCACCTGGCTGCTCTCCGACAGCCCTGGGCAAGACCACACGGCCACACCACACGAACTGCTGCTACCAGGGACCATCAACTGATCGTCCCTTTTGCCAGGACGCAGACCTCTCTGCGTTCCTTCCTTCCGCGCTACACAAGAATGTGGAACCGCATGGTACAGCAGACACAGCTTCACTCTACCTCGTCACTCCAGACCTTCAAGAGTGCTGTGAAGCCTTGGATAAAGCAGCCATAGTATAAGTACCTACCTGTAAACCTGTAAACCCTGCTAAGTTCAACTATGTATATATATATATATATATATATATATATATATATATATATATATATATATATATATATATATATATATATATATATATATATATATATTATATAATATATATAATATAATATATATATATATATATATATATATATATTAGTATAGTGAAAAATAAAATGTAAAATTAGAATAGTAACACATGTAAAAAAAAAAAAAAAAAAAGAGAGAGAGAGAGAGAGAGAGAGAGAGAGAGAGAGAGAGAGAGAGAGAGAGAGAGAGAGAGAGAGAGAGAGAGAGAGAGAGAGAGACAGAGACAGAGACAGAGACAGAGACAGAGACAGAGACAGAGACAGAGACAGAGACAGAGACAGAGACAGAGACAGAGACAGAGACAGAGACAGAGACAACAAAACTATACTCAAAGTTAAATCAGTTAGTTTACAATAATAAGGCAAATAAGGCGAACAACCAAAACAAAGAAAATGGATCAACAACATAATCAAAGAAAACGAACTTGTAATATTTTTTTAAGGCTTACTAATCTAAACACGAATTTTATCATTTTCTACCATATATAATTTAATTCACATCATTTTCAGAGGAATTATAGTTTAACATTCCTTTGCTATTTAATTATAAGATTTAGAAATGACGGATGTTTTTTTAACTATAGAAAAACGAGCTCATCAATGCCTATAATATTCTCCTTTTCGTTCTATTCTGGTTCTTATTTTTAGTTGACGATTAACTTGGTATATAATTTTTACTGAACACTGATTAATTTTAAGGTTTCAATATTTTTTTAATCATGAAAATATGTACCGTAGATAACAGTAAAGTCGCCACCTGCACTAATGTCGCCAGGTGCCAAATATTACGAATGATAGCCTCACTACTGCTGTGTCTGTGCCACTGAAGATGATACACAGTAGTTTATATCATGACTGTATAATCTACTGTTTCAGCGTTGTTTTATGCTTTGTAGCTGCAAGTATAGACGGTTTACAATTTCACTACGCGTTTTTTTTTCGGGCGACGACGACAGCGGTACGACACTCAGTAAATAAACACTAGATGGCGACTTTACAGTTGGTAGCAACTTTGTAGATATTTTTGTCATTTGTTCATTTATAGCCCTACTATGACACAGATGAAGACACAAAATGACACAGACTCTCCAGATAGCCCCTTCTAACTGTCCTGAAATCATGGATGTACAAATGTAACTATTAACGCCACCACACGGCTGTACACAGAAAAAAAAGTTGTCCTGGCGACTTTACTGTAGTCTACGGTAATTATTGACTTTTTCTTTCTATTCTGGCTCATATTTTTAGTTGACGATTAACTATACATTTTTTTCTTCAGATTTCCGCTTTATTTTAATGTTTCAATATCTTATAAAATCATGAAAATATATTACCATGAAAATAAATAAATAAAATAATTTAGTCTCGTCGTCATCAAAACAAACATGGCCGCCGAGGAGGGTCTATCCGCGGCCTTTGACAAATACTTAGGCCAATACCGCGACATAGAGACCTCCAGCCTGCCTACTAACTCCCCGGAGCTACAGGTAACACACAGGCACCCTTATAGTGACCCAAGGCCCTGTATTAATGCCTGTAGCGCCTGAAATACCCCTAGAACTAACCCTTCGTCTAGCCTCTACGGGGTGAAGTCAGTTCGTACACAAGTGGTTTCGTACACCAGTAGATTCGTACACCCAAAAGTTGTTTCGTAGTCTATATGAAACCATAGTCGTTTCGTACACTCAGCTCAGAGTTAAGTTTGATTACTAGAGTTACGAAACGACACCAGGTATGTACGAAAAAACTTAAATTTAGGGTACGAAACGACTAATAAAACGGGTACGAAACAACTTGGGTACGAAACTCCCTGTAACCGTTTCTTAGAGTCCTTTCCCGCCCTAATTAGTGGTTTTATTTCCTCCAGACCTTCACAGATCCCTGCAGATACCTCTAACACGTAATTATAGAATGAGGGAGAGATGCCCCCTTCAACCCCCCGTCCCCCCCTAAATGACCCCCCTGGAACCCCCAAAATAATATTACTAACCTAACCTCACTATAACCTAGCCTAACCTTACAAATAACCTACTAGGGAGACGTAAGGGCGGGGAAGAACTAGAATTTTACCAGGTTAGGTTAGTAAATAAAAATAAAAAATTCTCCCTCACTTTATAATTACGTGTTAGAGGTATCTGAAGGTGACAGGCAGTTTCGTACACAAGTTGTTTCGTACCCAGGTTTTGTGAGTTGTTTCGTACACTGATTTTGAGTTTTTTCGTACATACCTGGTGTCGATTCGTAACTCTAGTCGTCAAGTTCAACTCTGAGCTGAGTGTACGAAACGACTATGGTTTCCTATAGACTACGAAACAACTTTTTGGTGTACGAATCTACTGGTGTACGAACTGACTGCACTCCATTGCAAGACACCACCCACCCACCCACCCACCACTCACTCACTCACTCACTCACTCACTCACCCACCACCCACCACCCACTCACCCACTCACTCACTCACTCACCCACCCACCTTCCCTCACCCATCATCCACCCCCACCCACCCACCCACTCACCCACCCCCACCCACCCACCCGTTCACCCACCCACCCACTCCCTACTTCCCACCACATACACACACACACACACACACACACGCCCACCACTCACTCACTCACTCACTCACCCACCCACCCTCACTTTCTCTTTCTTTCTTCTTATTTTCTCTGGTCATCCAAAAACTGTTGATTGTTCTTTTTGCTTCTTCCACATTCCCCTCTCCAAACAAATACTCCCCCACTATAGCCTCTTCCTCCTCTAGGTAAGGTTGTTGTAGCCTCTTCCTCCTCTAGGTAAGGTTGTTGTAGCCTCTTCCTCCTCTAGGTAAGATTGTTGTAGCCTCTTCCTCCTCTAGGTAAGGCTGTTGTAGCCTCTTCCTCCTCTAGGTAAGGTTGCTGTAGCCTCTTCCTCCTCTAGGTAAGGTTGTTGTAGCCTCTTCCTCCTCTAGGTAAGGTTGTTGTAGCCTCTTCCTCCTCTAGGTAAGGCTGTTGTAGCCTCTTCCTCCTCTAGGTAAGGTTGTTGTAGCCTCTTCCTCCTCTAGGTAAGGTTGTTGTAGCCTCTTCCTCCTCTAGGTAAGGTTGTTGTAGCCTCTTCCTCCTCTAGGTAAGGTTGTTGTAGCGTCTTCCTCCTCTAGGTAAGGTTGCTGTAGCCTCTTCCTCCTCTAGGTAAGGTTGTTGTAGCCTCTTCCTCCTCTAGGTAAGGTTGTTGTAGCCTCTTCCTCCTCTAGGTAAGGTTGTTGTAGCCTCTTCCTCCTCTAGGTAAGGTTGTTGTAGCCTCTTCCTCTAGGTAAGGTTGTTGTAGCCTCTTCCTCCTCTAGGTAAGGTTGTTGTAGCCTCTCTCCTCCTCTAAGTAAGGTTGTTGTAGCCTCTTCCTCCTCTAAGTAAGGTTGTTGTAGCCTCTTCCTCCTCTAGGTAAGTTGTTGTAGCCTCTTCCTCTGGTAAGGTTGTGTAGCCTCTTCCTCCTCTAGGTAAGGTTGTTGTAGCCTCTTCCTCCTCTAAGTAAGGTTGTTGTAGCCTCTTCCTCCTCTAAGTAAGGTTGTTGTAGCCTCTTCCTCCTCTAGGTAAGGTTGTTGTAGCCTCTTCCTCCTCTAGGTAAGGTTGTTGTAGCCTCTCCTCCTCTAGGTAAGGTTGTTGTAGCCTCTTCCTCCTCTAGGTAAGGTTGTTGTAGCCTCTTCCTCCTCTAGGTAAGGTTGTTGTAGCCTCTTCCCTCTAGGTAAGGTTGTTGTAGCCTTCCTCCTCTAGGTAAGGTTGTTGTAGCCTCTTCCTCCTCTAGGTAAGGTTGTTGTAGCCTCTTCCTCCTCTAGGTAAGGTTGTTGTAGCCTCTTCCTCTAGGTAAGGTTGTTGTAGCCTCTTCCTCCTCTAGGTAAGGTTGTTGTAGCCTCTTCCTCCTCTAGGTAAGGTTGTTGTAGCCTCTTCCTCCTCTAGGTAAGGTTGTTGTAGCCTCTTCCTCCTCTAGGTAAGGTTGTTGTAGCCTCTTCCTCCTCTAAGTAAGGTTGTTGTAGCCTCTTCCTCTAGGTAAGGTTGTTGTAGCCTCTTCCTCCTCTAAGTAAGGTTGTTGTAGCCTCTTCCTCTAGGTAAGGTTGTTGTAGCCTCACACTTTTCTTTCTTTCATTACTGTAGGCTGGACACCATAGCAAAAAATCTGTTTTTTTTATTTTATTATTTGATTTAAATCGATTTTTTTTATTTATATAAAATTTGATGTTGTACATGAAGTCTCACCACTACAGGATGTTGTTCAGCATGTTTATAACTACAAAGAGATAGCATAAGGGAATAAAAAATGCCTCTAACATGAAATACAGATGAACTTACATATTTTCTATTTCTGTGATGGACGTTTTCACATCACTAGGCCTCAATAGGTCTATAAGTGTGTTGTCACGACCTTTGCCAGGTCGGTCTAGACTGGTCTGGGCTGGTCTAGGCTGCATTGATGCTCGTGAAAACACATCCAGACTGGCACTGTCCCATGCGTGGTTCCTATTGGCCGGGGGATGGAGTGGGTGGTCATTACTGTCCTGCAAGCTTTACCCCCCCCCCCTCAAGACACACCAAAGGATTATTAATTTGACCTCCGGTAATAACCTCCTAGCTGGCATATGAGAGGTCATCATTCTGTCTGTGATGAGAGTCAGCTACACAAAATATTGCCTGACTTTGCTGCATCGTACTGTTGGGCCTAATTGTTCACAGTCATCACTGCTACTGCACTTCCCAATGGCAGGGCACTGGCAGGCAGTGGCAGGGCACTGGCAGGCAGTGGCATTGTTGTTGTAGTAATCATTACTTCGGCAGTTAAACAAGAGAATTATATATTTTTATTTTTTTATTTCATAATGCATGGTTATTATTGCATTAACTTTGGTTACTATCACTTTGGCTTTTTATAAACACAAGTAACATGCAGTCACGCACAGTCAACTTGTGGTTACAGTAGTGGGGCTTTTTGTACACTACTACAACAATATATATATACTGGAGACAAAAATATTTGTGCTGTGTTTCAGCCCCACGGCAATTAGCTATCTCAAAGTGCCCCAGTGGCTCCCCGCACCACTCATTGTGTCTCATTATCATAGCATAATACTACAATGATAACACTGGCGTTCATAAAGCCCAGGGGCTTCATTGTCCTTCTTGCCCCTCTCGCTTTCAAATAATGATAAGGTTATGATTTAAATCAGTGATTTAAAAAAAAAAAAAAAAATTTAAATTTCTTTAAATCATGATTTAAATCAGTGATTAAAATCAACTTGATTGAAATAAAACAACCCTGCAAAAAATTTTTCCCTCCTTTTCCGCCCCACACAAGGCACAGGGTATTTCTTCTCCCAAAAACCTCCTGTCATTTCATTGTAGGTTGTTCGTCCTCCATTAACCCCTTGAGGCCCAGAACGTAATTGCCATTGTAATTTGGGTACCATTAGACGATTTTTAGTGACTATAAGCAATGTTTTATAGCTATGACCTGTTTAGTATCCTTGTCCGCTAACTCATTTGGTATATTCAGTTACTTTTCGTAATTTTATGGCTCGACAACAGACCATTTTATATAGCCAAGGAAAGATCTGGGCGTGAAGGGGTTAACCAGTGGCTCTGAAGCTTGGCCATGGCTGTAGACTTCTCCTTGGCCTCCCTTCTCTTGTCTCAAATATGCGATACATTTTCAAACTTGTTTTTTCATTCATTTCATTCCCACCCACCCACCCACCACCCACCCACCCATACATACACCCACCCACACAATCACCCACCCATACCCACCACCACTCACCCACCCACCACACACCCACCCATTACTCATCCACACTCACCCACCCACCCACCACACAATCACCCACCCCCACCCACCCACCCACTACCCACCCACCCACCCACCACCACCACCCACCACACACACACACATTACTCTTCCACACTCACCCACCCACCCACCCACCACACCCTCACCCACCCACCACCACCCACCACCCATCACCCACACACCCACCCACCACCCACCCACCCACACAATCACCCACCCTCACCCACCCACCCACACCCCCACACCCCCACACCACCACCCACCCACCACCACCCACCACCCATCACCCACACACCCACCCACACAATCACCCACCCTCACCCACCACCCACCCACCACCACCTACTTTCCTATCCTTTCTCTCTTATGATCTCGTTAGTGTAGTGTAGTTCAATCAAACAGCCATGTAAGAACCTAATGGTCTGTTGCTGTTTGTATTTCCTTTGTATTCCTTTGTATATCTATCCCTCACCCACCTACTCACCCACTCACCCACCACCTCTCACCCACAGGAACAAATCAGTGACGCAATCTCTGGACTCATCCGCCTAACAGTCCTGGTCTCGGAAACTGGAGTCTTCAGCGACAACGAGAGCCTTGACGACCTGCCTACCTCCTCGATCAAGTTCCTCCTCCTCCCCGCACTCCTTGGAACTCTCACCCTCAAACGCACCCTAATAGAACGCACTGAGACCCTACGTTTAGCCTCTGTTTACCTCCGTGATTTCCTCCTGCGATGTTGGGAGTATGGAGTGTGTGGTACGAAGCCTCCTACCTGTGTGTTGGAGGAAGAGGAGGAGGAGGAGGAAGAGGAAGAGGGTAACAGGAGGGGGAAGAAGGAAGATGTGAGGAAGATGCCGACGCCGCAGGTTTGTGGGTGTGGGTGTGTGTGGGTGTGTGTGTGTGGGTGTGTGGGTATGTGTGTGGGTGTGGGTGTTGTTATGTTCAGTGAAGTTAGATTTTTATGGGAACTAAATGTCTTTGTCTTCCTCCTCCTCCTCCTCCTCCTCTATGTGTATTCATCAGAGCTGGGCAGTAAATACATTGAATGTATTTAAATACTAAATACTAAATACATTTTACGAATGTATTTAGATACTAAATACTAAATATCAGAGCTGGGCGCGACTTTAATTTTTTCAGGTGCGACTTTGCCGCCGGACCTGGTGCGACTGCGACTCTGGGACTCTATTTTTGGCCCCCCAGTGCGACTTGCGACTTTGTGACTGCGACTTATTTTTCCCGGTGCGACTCCGCTAAATTACAAAGTGTAAACTTTAGCGCGATAACAGAAACATGCTTTTATAAGGCAGAAAAACACATATTTATTCATTTTTTAGTTCAAACACAGCCTAAACTAATATCTACAGGTCCTCCTCCTCCTCCTCTACGTCCTCCTGGCCCATCCTCTCCTCCAGGAGGTCCAGGTTCCCTTTGAGGAACACAAGCTCCTCAAAGTTGACCTCCAGGGAGGACCTCTTGGCCCTGAGGACGTCCCCGGCCGTGCTGAAGAGCCTCTCCACAGCTGCAGAGCTGTGGGGAGTCGCAAAGTCGAATTGGCGGTGCGACTTTGCTTAGTCCGACTTTTTCAAAACGTTTGCGACTTTCGACTTTGCGACTTCGAAATTCATAGTGCAGCAAAGTCGCAAAGTCGCAACTCGGTGCCGCAACGCCCACCTCTGCTAAATATATCAATTGTATTTAGATACATTTGTAAATATATTTTAAATACACACAAATTTTAACATGTCTGAAAAAAATGGATTTCCTTAGATTTTGGGTTTCCTTAGAAATTTCCTTCTCAGGCCTAAATTTCCTAAAAATCCGGACATTTCCTTGGCCGTGGCAACCCTGGTTCACTGTAACATCAGGGTTGCCTTGGCCGTGGCAACCCTGGTTCACTGTAACATCAGGGTTGCCTTGGCCGTGGCAACCCTGGTTCACTGTAACATCAGGGTTGCCTTGGCCGTGGCAACCCTGGTTCACTGTAACATCAGGGTTGCCTTGGCCGTGGCAACCCTGGGTCACTGTAACATCAGGGTTGCCAGATAGTGGGGCGGGTTTATGGCCAAAATTAACTGTGAAAAAAGTATTTACATTTTTATATTATGAGTATTTAAATACAATGTATTTAAATACTCATTAAAGTATTTAAATACATGAAAACCAATGTATTTATAAATACAGTTCTACATACACAAATGTATTTAAATACAAATGTATTTAAATACTGCCCAGCTCTGGTATTCATCTAGTTGTATTTTCCAGGGCCTGAGCAACGCTCGTGTGGCCCCGTCTCCATATCAACATTTTCATCATTCCTGCTTAGTGGTTAGTGTTGGGGGAAGCCACCACCCCGGGAGGCGGGTCACAAACCCCCGGCTAACACCCGGTACCCATTCTCTGCTGGGTGGACAGGGGCTCGGGTTTTAAGAAGACCGCCCGTCTGTCTTCGCTCCGCCCGGGGATCGAACCCGGGACTTCTCGGTTGTGAACCCAGCGTGCTTCCCCTATACCACGGAGTTCCCTGTGTGTGTGTGTGTGTGTGTGTTTATTATTGTTTTTAATGTTGTATGAAGTAGAGTTTTATGGGAACTAAATATCCTCCTCCTCCTCCTCCTCCTCCTCCTCCTCCTCCTCCTCCCCCCCCAAACAGGAGCTCCAGGCCATGGGGAAGCAGCGGCAGGAGAAGATCCAGCGGTTCCAGGAGCGGCGACAGCTGGAGGCACGGCTGGGAGAGCTGAGAGAGGTGATGAGCAAGGGCGGGAGGGACGAGGAGGTGACTCGGGAATACCAGCTGGCCTTGGCGAAGAAGTTTGTGTGTGAATGGTGAGTGGGTGGGTGTGTGTTTGAGTGTGTGGGGTGTGTGGGGGGGGGGGGTTGAGTGAGTGTGGGGGGTGTGGGTGTGAGTGTGTGGGGGAGGTGGAGGGTGAAAGAGTGCCTGTATGAATTAAAAAGGGGCAGAAACCATGTCTAACTGTGTGTGTGTGTGTGTGTGTGTGTGTGTGTGTGTGTGTGTGTGTGTGTATTCATCTAGTTGTGTTCATCTACAGTCGGCGCCAAAAAACTTAGGACGCCAAAAAACCTAGGGCGTGAATAACGTCCTTAGCTTTTTTGACAATTTCGGTGGAACGATTGAATTTTTTAACTTTTTTTGTATATCTGGTAGTGTATTAGTGTGTCTGCTGTAGATTCCTCGCTCCTGCCCGCTCTGTATCTTCCAAGTCATCATAGGAAGAGGTTATTGTGTTTGGTTCTCCACCCTTCCTACACCCCCATTGGCCCCTCCATCTTCTACCACCTCCTCCAGGTCTACTAAAGCATTATGCCGGGCAAATCTCTATCCATTGTGAAGAAGACACATATAGTAACCTTGTATCAAAGTGGGAACACCATGGGCCAGATAGCGAGGGAGATGTGTGTTTCCAAACATACTGTCTCGGTGTGGTGCAGGCGGGCGCAAGATGGTGAGTTAAGGACTGTTTTGGCGTGGAAAAAAGGGTCAGGGCAGCCAAGAAAAACTTCAAAGAACACTGATCAACTGCTCAAAAGGATTATTGACATCAACAATCCTTTTGAGCAGTTGATCAGTGGTCTTTGAAGTTTTTCTTGGCCGCCCTGACCCTTTCTTCCACGCCAAAACAGTCCTTAACTCACCATCTTGCGCCCGCCTGCACCACACAGAGACGGTATGTTTGGAAACACACATCTCCCTCGCTATCTGGCCAATTGTTTTCCCACTTCGATACAAGGAGGGAAGCCACCACCCCGGGAGGCGGGTCACAAACCCCCGGCTAACACCCGGTACCCATTCACTGCTGGGTGGACAGGGGCTCGAGTTTTAAGAAGACCGCCCGTCAGTCTTCGCTCCGCCCGGGGATCGAACCCGGGACTTCTCGGTTGTGAACCCAGCATGCTAACCCTTACACTACGGAGTGTGTGTGTGTGTGTGTGTGAATGGTGAGTGTGTGTGTGTGTGTGTGAGTGTGAATGGTGAGTGTGTGTGTGTGTGTGTGAGTGTGAATGGTGAGTGTGTGTGTACATTTGTTGAATACTCACACACACTAATGAGAGAGCGACAGAAATTCAGCCATTCTATTTTCTCCCTGTCTCAGCACGGAGGAGCTAGACAGTGTGCTGATGGAGAGGACGATGCTGCACAAGATGTCTACACTCAAACTGAAGAGCGGCCAGGACACCCCACACCCCCCTGCCCCCCCACCCCCCGCTATACCCCTCAAGTGAGTGTGTGTACGTGTGTGTGTGTGTGTGTGTGTGTGTGTGTGTGTATTCACCCAGTGTACAGAGCCTGGGGTATACTGCTGGGCTCCTGTCTGTATGTGTGTATCTATACAATAAACCCTTCATGCTCGCGGGGGTTAGGGAACAGAGACACCCGCGAGTATCGTAAATCCGCGAGCATGACATTATTCATTCATTTACCCATAGTTTTTTTTGTTTTTTTTCCATCACAAAGGACTGGCCAAGGGCACAACAAAAATGAGTAACACAAAGCCCGCTTAGTCGCCAGTCCCTATAAAGAAGACAGTAAGAGAATAAAATAAAAACAGAGGGGTAGGCCAATTTAGTTGGGGAGGTGTCTTGTTACTCTTCTCTTGAAAAGATTTAAGTCATAGGAAGGTGGAAAAATAGAAACAGGAAGAGAGTTCCAGAGCTTACCAGTGAAAGGGATGAAAGAGTAAAGATACTGATTAACTCTTGCATTAGGAAGATGGACAGAATAGGGATGAGAATGAGTAGAAAGTCTTGTGCAGCGAGGCCGCGGGAGGGGGGGAGGCATGCAGTTAGCAAGTTCAGAAGAGCAGTGAGCATGAAAATAACGGTAGAAGAGAGCAAGAGAAGCAACATTGCGGCGGTGATTTAAAGATTGAAGACAGTCAGTCAGAGGAGAGGAGTTGATGACACGAAAAGCTTTTGAATCAACCCTGTTTAGGAGAGCTGTATGAGTGGATCCTCCCCAAACATGTGAGACATACTCCATACATGGGCGGATAAGGCCCCTGTACAGAGCAAGCAATTGGGAGGGAGTAGAAAAAAAGAAGAAAAAAAAAAAAAAAAAAAAAGGTGTTGAAAAACCGCGAGTAATCAAATCCGCGAGCCTGAAACCCGCGAGCATGAAGGGTTTATTGTATAACCTTCAGTTGAGGTGTCCCGTATTAGAAGGGCTGCTCGTGCCACCCCGGCCAAAATTGAGATAACTGTGTATAACACTCTATTGAGGTCTTAACTTTTGCCCGGGAGTGGATGACCTAACCTAACCTAACCTGTCCCGTCAGTAAGGTAAAAAATCTACAGGGAGGTCCCGAAGATACGAGCAGTTAGGTTCCACCCGGCATACTCGTAAAGCAAAATCTGGTATAGCGAAACACATAGCTAATGGTAAAATATAGGTTTGGTTCCAGGACCATCAATTAAAAAGAAAAAAAAAAAAAAAAAGATGTTTTTCAAGCTAAAATAAACTGTAGCCAACACAACAAACACACAGCGTCTATATTACCCACACTGTACTACCTATTCTGTAGCCAACACAACAAACACACAGCGTCTATATTACCCACACTGTACTACCTATTCTGTAGCCAACACAACAAACACACAGCGTCTATATTACCCACACTGTACTACCTATTCTGTAGCCAACACAACAAACACACAGCGTCTATATTACCCACACTGTACTACCTATTCTGTAGCCAACACAACAAACACACAGCGTCTATATTACCCACACTGTACTACCTATTCTGTATAAAAAGCATTCTGAAAGAGAAAATAGCACACAAAATAACATAACTGCACATTAATTAAACATAAAACATGCATAACAAGCAAAAAAGACGTTGTAATGTAGGGGACGCCACGTGATACAAGAGAAGGTAGTGTAGCGGTCCCAAGGTTGGGGCCCCACACCTGCTAATTACCCCTAAAGGTCAGGCCGCGCCATATGCTTAATTACCCTTCAGGTCACGCCTTGCTAGGGGTGACCTGACTGCGGTCCCAAGGTTGGGGCCGCACACCTGCTAATTACCCCTAAATGTCAGGCCACGCCATATGCTTAATTACCCTTCAAGTCACGGCTTGCTAGGGGTGACCTGACTGGGGTGAACCAAATACCCCTTTGTCCAGCCCGGGAGTGGTAGGGCGAGCATTTTGAACTTGATAATTTTACTCACCCCAGTTTGAATGTCGTATCATTGGATTTTCGATCTCGTATATTGAAAATAGACCCTAATTTACACCTCTCGTATCATCGGATTCTCGTATACCGAATGCTCGTATAACGGGACCTCCCTGTATACAAGGAGAAAATTATTCTGATGTCTAGTCAACCATCAATACCTTGCCTTGCCCCCACACACCTGCCTTGCCTTGCCCCCACACACCTGCCTTGCCTTGCCCCCACACCTGCCTTGCCTTGCCCCCACACACCCGCCTTGCCTTGCACACACACACCCGCCTTGCCTTGCCCCCACACACCCGCCTTGCCTTGCCCCCACACACCCGCCTTGCCTTGCCCCCACACACCCGCCTTGCCTTGCCCCCACACACCCGCCTTGCCTTGCCCCCCACACACCCGCCTTGCCTTGCCCCCACACACCCGCCTTGCCTTGCCCCCACACACCCGCCTTGCCTTGCCCCCACACACCCGCCTTGCCTTGCCCCCACACACCCGCCTTGCCTTGCCCCCACACACCCGCCTTGCCTTGCCCCCACACACCCGCCTTGCCTTGCCCCCACACACCCGCCTTGCCTTGCCCCCACACACCCGCCTTGCCTTGCCCCCACACACCTGCCTTGCCTTGCCCCCACACACCCGCCTTGCCTTGCCCCCACACACCCGCCTTGCCTTGCACACGCTGCTGGGCAATATCCGTGTTAGAAGGGCTGCCAATCCAGGATGAGTAGCCGTTATAATTAGGAAAATTTTCTCGGGCAAATTCCGTATAAGATGGGCGGCTACTCCAGTGCAGGGAGGGCGTCGGCCAATCAGAGCCCTCCCCTCTGATAACGTGACGCTCTCAGCCAATGGGAGACCAGTTGTATTCACCCGCCATTAGTTCCTTTTGTTTTGGCGTCTTGGTTGAGACAGAGATAGGACGCTCCGAGCTTTTCTGGTGTGTGTGTGTGTATCAGAGTGGCCCTTAAGACATTGCACAGTTTCTTCACCATTTCTCCACTTTATGTTATTGTTAATATTGTTATGTTGTGTTTTTATGTTCCAATATTCACGAATTATCATTATTGTGTGCAGTATTCAGAGAAAAAACGCGCTCAAACTTCGGTGAACTTCCGAAACCATAACACAATTTGCAAAAAATATGCAAAAATTAGGTAGTGAATACAGTAAAAGCCTTATAACTCGGCACGATAGGGGCTCTGGCCCTTGCCGAGTTATTCAATGTCCTCCTCTGATATGGGTAAAAAAAAAAAAAAAAAAAAAAAAAAAAAGGAAATACAGTAGTACTGTAAAAGCACAAAAACTACACTTACCAATGAACGGGTAGAATGTGCTGGATTTGATATCAAACTCAGCACAAATAGCACACATGGACGCACCTGCATCCATCCTTGCCAGCACTTTCACCTTTTCCTGCAGCCTCAGGCTCTTCAATTTCATTCCCTTCCTGCTGGAGACACTCTTGCGTGATGGAGCAGACATCTTGATATACAGTACTGTATGATGTAATCCCAAAACACGTAAAATAGGTGGCAAAGTAAAGCAAAGGTCTGGTACCAGCGTGTAGGCTGTCAGCTGCTGAGCTGTGTTTATGTCGTCCAAGCACCGTCTTGGATACGAATTCCGTTTTTTGTCGAAATTGAAAAAGGATTGGTTTTTGCTTCAAAAACACAACAAGCTTGGTAGGAGCCGAAATAATAATCAATGCAAAACATTGCAAACAATATCACAGAGTAGTATAACACACATTTCAGCAAGTGTTATTGGATTGGGTTTCGTAATCCAAGACGGTGCTTGGACGATAAAAACACGGCTCAGCCTACGCGCTGGTTCCCGATCTTTGCTTAATTTGCCACCTATTTTACGTGTTTTGGGATTACATCATACAGTACTGTATTTCAAGATGTCAGCTCCATCACGCAAGGGTGTCTCCAGCAGGAAGGGAATGAAATTGAAGAGCCTGAGCTTGCAGGAAAAGATCAAAAGGACAAAAATACGACTTTATGCGACTGACGATATGCAGAGTGTAAGCGAAGAGATGCAGTTATAACATCAATATGCCGAGATACATTATTTTTTGCCAACTTTCTGTTTACATGTTCACAGAAGAGGTTGTGAGGGCATGATATGCCGAGTGAAAACCATGAGATGCAGTTTAGGTGAGGCGGTAGCAGAGTGGTTAGCGTCACCGAGTGGCGTTCTCGAAGACCCGAGTTCGATCCCGAGTGAGACCCATAAATCCACTTGAAATCTTTTTGCACCGTCGAGTGGCCTAAGAACACCCACATGCCCTGTCCATTAACTCTACCTTCGACTGTGAGTGCCTGGGAGGACACAGGGGGCGGCATGAGCCTCTAATCACAGGCGTCACTATAACAATCCTGCCTGCGCCACCACGGGCGAGGGCCAACCATCACAGCCCTCGAGTGAACCTCCAGGGCCTATCATTCCACCCCTG
>JACEEZ010020660.1:60684-70684 GCA_016584305.1 Chionoecetes opilio | reverse complement strand
CTTATTGAGTGGGATTTGAGTGGTTTTGGATGTTATTGAGTGGTTTTGGATGTTATTGAGTGGGATTTGAGTGGTTTTGGATCTTGTTGAGTGGGATTTGAGTGGTTTTGGATCTTTTTGAGTGGGATTTGAGTGGTTTTGGATCTTGTTGAGTGGGATTTGAGTGGTTTTGGATCTTGTTGAGTGGGATTTGAGTGGTTTTGGATCTTATTGAGTGGGATTTGAGTGGTTTTGGATCTATTTGAGTGGTTTTGGATCTTATTGAGTGGGATTTGAGTGGTTTTGGATCTATTTGAGTGGGATTTGAGTGGTTTTGGAACTATTTGAGTGGTTTTGGATCTTGTTGAGTGGGATTTGAGTGGTTTTGGATCTTATTGAGTGGGATTTGAGTGGTGTTTGATCTTGTTGAGTGGGATTTGAGTGGTTTTGGATCTTGTTGAGTGGGATTTGAGTGGTTTTGGATCTTGTTGAGTGGGATTTGGGGTTTTTGGGTCTATTTGAGTGGGGGGTTTGAGTGGTTTTTTGGATCTTTTTGGGGGTGGGGTTTTAGTGGTAGGATCTTGTTGAGTGGGATTTTATGGGTTTTTGGACGTTGAGTGGGTTTTAGGGGTTTTGGACTTGTGAGTGGGATTTTTAGTGGTGTTGGTGTTATGAGGGGTTTTTAGAACGATGGGGGGTGTTAGGATGCCATGAGTGGGATTGGAGTGGGATTAAGAGTGACTGTAGCTATAAGGCCGTATATGTAAGATCAGAGTGGGATTTGAGTGGTGTTGGATGTTATTGAGTGGGTTTGAGTACTATTGGAGTGGTGTTAGGATACTATAAGGTCGTATGAGTGGGATTTGAGTGGTGTTGGATGTTATTGAGTGGGTTTGAGTACTATTGGAGTGGTGTTAGGATACTATAAGGTCGTATGAGTGGGATTGGAGTGGGATTAAGAGTGTCTGTGTAGCTATAAGGCTGAAATATTGGTTTAATAATGATTTTTTTTTGAAAAATTTTTTCGTGTTTTTTGTGTGGTGTGTGTGTGTTTTTTAGGGGAAATCATTTTTTATGTGGCAAGTAGAAGTGGACGTTTGGGTACTATGGTGTGGTTGTGTTGTGTGTCAGTCTCTCTTCTTCTCTCCTCTTCTCTTCCCTTTCCTCTTCTCTCTCTCTCTCCTTTCTCTCTTTTCTCTCTCTCTCTCTTCTCTCTCTCTCCCCCTCTCTCTTCTCCTCTCTTTTCTCTCTTCTCTCTCTCTCTCTCTCTCTCTCTCCCTCCACCCACACCACTTGGGGTCTCGAGAGTTCATGCCCAAAGTAATTTTTTATAAATTTTGTATGCAAAAATAAATTTTGGGGTTTAATAATTACAGATTTGATTAATTGACAGAGTGAGAGAGAGAGGAGAGTTTGATTTAAATTTACAAGTGAGAGAGAGAGAGAGAGTTTTTATTAATTACAGAGTGAGAGAGAGAAGAGGAGAGTTTTATTTTGAAGAGGAGGGAGAGAGAGAGTTTTATTAATTGACAGAGTGAGAGAGAGAAGTTTGTTTAATTTACAGAGTGGAAAAGAGAGAGAGAGTTTATTAATTTACAGAGGAGAGAGAGAGAGAGACAGAGTTTTATTAAAACAAGGTGGAGAGAGAGTTTGATTTTTGACAGAGTGAGAGAGAGAGAGTTTGATAAATTGACAGAGTGAGAGAGAGAGGAGAGTTTGATTAATGACGAGTGGAGAGAGAGAGAGAGTTTGATTAATTGACAGAGTGAGGAGAGAGAGAGAGTTTGAAATTTTGAAGAGGGAGAGAGAGAAGAGAGAGAGTTTGATTAATGACAGAGTGAGAGAGGAAGAGAGTTTGTTAATTGACAAAGTGGGGAGAGAGAGAGGTTTTATTAATTCAGAGTGGAGAGAGAGAGAGAAGGTTTTTATTTAAATTTACAGAGTGAGAGGAGAGAGAGACAGAGTTTTATTAAATTTACAGAGGAGAGAGAGAGTTTGATTTAAATTTACAGAGTGAGAGAGAGAGAGTTTGATAAAATTTAAAAGTGAAGAAGGGGGAGAGTTTTATTAATTGACAGAGTGAAGAAGAGAGGGGGAAAAGGTTTGATTTAAATTGACAGAGTGAGAGAAGAGAGAGTTTGAAAATTGACGAGGAGAGAGAGAAGAGAGTTTTTTTAATTGACAGAGTGAGAGAGAAGAGGGAGAGGTTTTATTAATTGACAGAGGAGAGAGAGAGAGAGTTTTAAATTGACAGGAGAGAAAAGAGAGAGAGGTTTGATAAATTTTACAGGGTGAGAGAGAGAAGTTTTATAAATTGACAGAGGAGAGAGAGAGAGGAGGGTTGATAAATTGACAGAGTGAGAGAAGAGAGAGTTTTATTAAATATTCGGGGGAGAGAGGGGTTGATTAAATTGAAGAGTGAGAAGGGGAGAGAGTTTGATAATTGACAGATGAGAGAGAGAGAGAGTTTGATTAATTGACAGAGTGAGAGAGAGAGTTTGATTAATTGACAGAGTGAGAGAGAGAGTTTGATTAATTGACAGAGTGAGAGAGAGGAGAGAGAGAGTTTGATTAATTGACAGAGGAGAGAGAGTTTGATTAAATTTACAGAGGGAGAGAGAGAGGAGTTTGATTAAATTGCAGAGTGAGAGAGAGAGAGAGAGTTTGATTTAATTTACAGAGTGAGAGAGAGAGAGAGTTTGATTAAATTTCAGAGTGAGGAGAGAGAGAGGAGTTTTATTAAATTTACAGAGTGAGAGAGAGAGAGGAGTTTTTTAATTGAAGGGAGAGAAGAGTTTGATTTAAAGACAGGGGTGAGAGAGAGAGAGAGAGTTTTATTAAATTTACAGAGTGAGAGAGAGAGAGGAGAGTTTGATTAAATTGACAGAGTGAGAGAGAGAGAGAGAGTTTGATAATTTACAGAGTGAGAGAGGGGAGAGAGAGAGTTTTATTAATTGGGTAAAAAAGAGAGTTTTTTAAAGGAAAGAGAGAGAGAGAGTTTGATTAATTTACAGAGGGGAGAGAGAGAGTTTTATAATTGACAGAGTTGAGAGAGAGAGAGTTTGTTAATTGACAGAGTGAAGAGAGAGTTTGATTAATTGACAGAGTGGGGGGAGAGAGAGTTTTTATTTAATTTACAGAGGAGGAGGAGAGAGGAAGTTTGATTTAAATTGACAGAGTGAGAGGGAGAGAGAGAGGGTTTTATTAATGAAAAGAGGAGGGGGTTAGAAGAGGGGAGGGAGAAGTTTGATTAAATTTCAGAGGGGGAGAGAGAGGTTGTTAATTTACAGGTGAGAGAGAGAAGAGTTTTAAATTTAAGAGGGGAGAGAAGAGAGAGTTTGATTTAATTGACAGAGTGAGAAAGGGGGAGAGTTTGATTAATTGACAGAGTGAGAGAGAGAGAGAGTTTGATTAATTGACAAGTGGGGGAAGGAGAGAGTTTTATTAATTGACAGAGTGAGAGGAAAAGGAGAGTTTGATTAATTGACGAGTGAGAGAGAGAGAGAGTTTGGTTTAAGACAAGTGAGGAGAGAGAGAGAGTTTGATTTAAATTGACAGAGTAGGAGGAGAGAGATTTGATTTTGAATGAAAGAGTGAAAGAAGAGTAGAGGAGAGAAGAGTTTGATTTAAAATTGACAGGGGGAGAGAGAGAGAGTTGTTAAAATTTAAAAAGGGGGAGGAGTTTGATTAATTGACAGAGTGAGGGAGAGAGAGTTAAATTTACAGAGTGGAAAAAGAGAGAAGTTTGATTTAATTTCAGAGTTAGAGAGAGGAGTTTGATTTAAATTTACAGAGAGAGAGAGAGAGTTTTTATTAATGACAGAGGAGGAGAGAGAGTTTTATTTAAATTTACAGAGGAGAGGGAGAGAGTTTTATTAATTTACAGAGGGGAGAGAGGTTTGATAATTTACAGAGTGAGAGAGAGAGAGTTTGATTAATTGACAGTGAGAGAGAGGGGAGAGAGAGAGTTTGATTTTAATTTAAGAAGGGGAGAGAGAAGAAGTTTGATTAATTTTCCCGAGTGAGAAAGGGGGGAGAGAGGGGTTTGATTAATTGGGAAAAGTGAGAGAGAGTTGGTTTTTTTTGACAGAGTGAAGGGGAGAGAGGAATTGATTTAAATTGACGAGGAGAGAGAGAGAGAGTTTGATTAATTTAAGTGAGAGAGAGTTTGATTAAATTTTGGGCAGAGTGGAGAGAGAGAGAATTTGATTAATTTACAGAGTGAGAGAGGAGAGGAGTTTGAATTAAATTTAAGTGGAGAGAGAGTTTGATTAATGACAGTGGAGAAAGAGAGAGAGAGAGTTTGATTAATTTTACAAGTGGGGGGAGAGAGAGAGTTTGATAATTGACAAATGAGAGAGAGAGAGTTTATTAATTGAAGGGGGAGGGAGACGAGAGAAAGGAGAGAGTTGATTAATTGAAGGGGGTGAGGGGAAGAGAGAGTTTTAAAGACAGAGTGAGAGAGAAAAAAGAGAGAGGAAAGAAGAGTGAGAAAAAGAAGAGAGGAAAAGAGAGAGGAAAGGGAAAGACAGAGGAGAGAGAGGAGGATTTTTTTAAAGAAGAAAGGGGAAAGAGGTAAGAAGAGGGGAGAGAAAAGAAGAGTTTTAAATTGAAGAGTGAAGAGAGAGAGAGAAATTTGAAATTTCGAGTGGGAAAAGGGGGGGAGTTTGATTTAATGACGGTGAAGAAGAGAGGGAGTTTGTTAATTGAAGGTTGGGGAGAGAGAGAGAGGGGTTTGATTAATTAAAAGTGGGGAGAGGAGAATTTATTAATTGACAGAGAGGGGGAGAAAAGAGAGTTTGATTAATTGACAGAGTGAGAGGGGAGAGAGAAATTTGATTTAAAGACAGAGTGAGAGGAGAAAAGAGTTTGATTTAAAGACAGAGGGGAAAAGAGAAGGAAGGGTTTGATTAAATTGAAGAGTGAGAGGAGAGAGGAGAGTTTATAATTTTGGGGGGGAGAGAGAGGGGTTTGAAATGACAGGGGTGGGGGGGAGAGAGAGAGGGGGAATTAATTTAAGAGGGGAAGAGAGAGATTTGATTAATTTCAGAGGGGAGGGGAGAGGTTTTATTTAATTGACAGAGTGAAAGGAGGAAGAGAGGGTTTGATTAATGACAGAGTGAGAGAGAGAGTTTGATTTAAATTAAGAGGAGAGAGAGAGGTTTGATTAATTGAAGAGTGGGGGGAGAGAGAGTTTATTAATGAAGTTAGGGGAGAGAGTTTGATTTAATTTTACAGAGGAGAGAGAGAGAAAAAAGGAGAGTTTAATTGAAGATGGAGAAATTTTTTTGAAAAATAAAAGAATTTGATTATTAAGATAAAAGAAAAGTAATTTTTTTAATTGGGCGAGGAAGGAGGGGGGTTTGTTTTTACGATTTTTAAAAAATAAAAGTTTAATTTCAGGGAAAAGTTTTTTTTTTAAAAAACGGGGGCGTTTTAGAAAAACATTTGTTTAATTTTTTTTTTTTTTAAAAATTAAATTTTTTTTATTTTTTATTTTTTTGGGGGGGGGGGGGGGGGCCCCCCCCCCCAAATTTCTTAGATTACCCTAGTAAAGTTACCCGAGGACAAGTTTTTTTTCTGTTTCAGGTGTGGGGCGAATAGTAAAATTTTAATCCTATTTCAGGACATTAAAAGGGCCCAAATTTTAAATCGTTCATTTTGTGTTTCTCTTATTGGCAAAAGAACAAATGACTAAATATCTAAAATGGCTCCACATAGAGTGCACTATGTTTTTTTAGGTGGTTCCCGCGCGCCCCAAAAAAAAACGGTGGAATTTTAAAAGGCCATCTTGGTTCCGCTTAAAAAAAAAGCGAAAAGGTTTCCCTATTATAAAATCGGTATTTTTTCCGACCAAGGGGAGGGTTTGTTTTGGGCCGGGGGAATTTAAAGATCGTTTTAATTTTGACTCCAAGCCCGCCCACCCGGGGGTTGAAACGCCATTTTGGGTTCCCGGCCACCCGGCCCGTGGGGTGATTTTCCAAACCAAAACCCACGCACACCAAAAAACCCCCCCCCAAAACAAAAAAACCCAAGCTCGCACCATAAACCCCACCACCACACAAACAAGACATTAAACCACACACACACACCACAAAAACCCCCCACACCACACAACACAACACAAAAACACAACACAAAAACCCCCAACAACACACACACACACACAACACAACACAGACATCCCCACCCTACACACACACACACAGATATCCTCACCCCTACACACACACATACACACACACACACACACACACACCACACACACACATACAACCACACACACACAGACACAGACACAGGACATCCTCACCCCTACACACACACACACACACACCTACACACACACACCACACAGACATCCTCACCCCTACACACACACACACACACACACACACACACACACATACACACACACACACACACACACAGAGACATCCTCACCCCTACACACACACACACACACACACACACACACACACACTGACATCCTCACCTCTACACACACACAGACACACACACACACACACACACACAGACATCCTCACCCCTACACACACACACACACACACACACACACAGACATCCTCACCCCTACACACACACACAGACAGACAGACAGACAGGGACACACACACACAGACACACACACACACACACACACACATCCAGTTGATCAACAAGCTAATCAATTCGTCCCATGCAATTAGTATTAATGTATTCCTAGTCGATATTCCTGTGGCCTCCCCGAGCGTTGTTGTCATCAGGCCTCCAGTGCCACTTAAGGCAGGCTCATGGCGCAGCGCTGGCTGAGAGTGTCGTCGCCTCAAGGTTGTCGTTAACACAGGGCTATGTTTTCCTATTGATACAGTGACATAACCTCCTCAGAATTAACCCCTTCACGCCCAGATCTTTCCATATAAAATCGTCTGTTGTTAGCCATAAAATTACGAAAAGTCACAACCCCTTGAGGCCCAGAGCGTAATTTCCATTGTAATTTGGGTGCCATTAGACGAATTTTAGTGACTATAATCAATATTTTATAGCTATGACCTGTTTAGTATCCTTGTCCACTAACTGATTTGGTATATTCAGTGACTTTTCGTTATTTTATGGCTAACAACAGACCATTTTTTATAGCCAAGGAAAGAGAAAGGCCCAGATCTTTCCTTGGCTATAAAAAATATTGTCTGTTGTTAGCCATAAAATAACGAAAAGTCACTGAATATACCACATGAGTTAGTGGACAAGGATACTAAACAGGTCATAGCTATAAGATATTGCTTATAGTCACTACAAATCGTCTAATGGCACCCAAATTACAATGGCAATTACGTTCTGGGCCTCAAGGGGTTAATATATGGCTATGTTTCCTTATTGATAGCGTGACGAAGCTTAGAATTACTAGTGGAGTCTGCCATGACTAGAAGGAGTGGGGAGGTTGATCAGAGCCGTGGCCTTGTATACAGTGGTGGCGTTAGCAGTGCCCAGTGCCGGGTTGCGGCAACACTACTACTCTAGTGCACTGCTACTACTACTACTATTGCTACTACTGCCACTACTACTACTATTATTACTAGTATTAGTATTAGTAGTAGTATTAGTAGTAGTAGAAGTAGAAATAGTAGTAGGGTGGTAGTAGTAGTAGTGGAAGTAGTATTAGTATTAGCAGCAGTAATAACTGCTGCTAATACTAATACTACTTCCACTACTACTACTACCACCCTACTACTATTTCTACTTCTACTACTACTAATACTACTACTAATACTAATACTAATACTAATACTAATACTAATACTACTACTAATACTACTACTACTACTACTAATACTAATACTAATACTAATACTAATACTAATACTACTACTACTACTACTACTACTACTACTACTACTACTACTACTACTACTACTACTACTACTACTACTACTACTACTACTACTAGGGACTGTAAAGCAATATATAATAGGCAGATTTTTAAAACTTTTGAACTTGCTTTTAATAATGCATTAAAAAGATTATGCGGCGCCGCTGTCTCAACAAGCAGCCATCTGGTGGCTAATTCTCTTAATCAGTTTTTATTGAAACATCATCACTCCCTCTTACTTGCTAGATTTTATTTTAGAATTTTAAACTCACAAAATGTTATTTTTAAATTATCTCAGTTAGCTTTAAAATCAGGCATCAACTTGCCCCAGCCACGAGCCTTGTGGACGCCCCCTTGGCCTCCTCCACGCCGGATTGTCTCTTAAGGCCCCCATCCACGGTGCGATCTGGTCGTACGACCATCGGACAGATCTGGTTGGATCCAACCAGATTGGATCGTGAGTGGGGTGATTTTGGTCTGTCCGACCGACTGACAGCTGGTCGGATGCGACCAAGCAGTGTTTGGTTTTTAGATCCGACAGATCATCCGGTTCAGACCGGATCGCACCGTGAGTGTGCTGATCGTGAGGCCAGCCGTCAGTTTCGCCACTGACAGCGTCGCGAGAGGACTACCAAGATGAATTGTTTCTTTAATGAGAAGCACTTTTGGACAGAATTCATCTAATTATATAAAAACTGAATGTTTGTGGGAAATAAAAAAGCAAAGAGTAAATGGCTACATTTAAGAAAAATGCAACTTATGAAGTATTGGTAGAGAAACTCGAGGAGCGACAGTGAGGCTAATGTTGCAACAGTAAAAAAAAAAAAAAAAACTATATGAGAAGTGTGTGTCGGAAATATATAAAGAAAATAATTGCCTCTGTGAAATTTGGTGTGAACGCGGATGATGTTTACGCTTCTCAGTTGTGGTATCAGATTCCATCAAATGTAATTCGATCCTTGTTGCATAGACCCATCATGAGAACCGCTCTCCACCGTTTCTATCACCAACTGAATTGATCCTGAGGTGCGGTCGGATCGTTAGTGGGTGGTAGGAAATCCATCGGATCAGGTCTGTCGGATCAGATCGTACGACCAATCGTACCGTGGATGGGGGCCTTACAGATACAACCCGGTGGGAAGGATCGGTTTCAGGGTAGCGTGCCACATGCCCATATAGCCGAAGTTGGCGCTGACGGACTATGCAGGTAATAGGCCTCGATTCAGTCTCACGGTGCAATCGCTGATTTGACACGTAATCATCCCAGCGATACCCCATGATTCTGCGAAGACACTTATTACCAAAGGCATTGATTCGTCTCTTCAAGTCACTATTTAGTGTCCATGTCTCACAACCTAATGACATAGGCCTAGTAAAGGCTCGCATCACATGGGTACAGACTCCTGAACCTCACACTGGTCGATGTCTCTTGTAATGAACACCGATTTTAATGTTTATTTTGCACATTTATGCTTGAAAGTAGTTTTATCACTTTTATATTTTGTAATTTTTAGCCCACCTCACAGTAGCATGTAACTGTTTAGCCCACCTCACAGTAGCATGTAACTGTGATATATATTTGCAAGAATATTTTGCTTTGTATGTACTCTAAACAGCAAAGGCGACCGGACACCCCTGCCGCCATCTTTTTCCCCAGCAGGAAAAATATCCCCACGGATTGACCAAAGGCCACATTTTTTACCCTAGTTAGTAAAATTCGTAGCGTCTCTCTCTCTCTCTCTCTCTCTCTCTCTCTCTCTCTCTCTCTCTCTCTCTCTCTCTCTCTCTCTCTCTCTCTTAAAAAAAACCATAACATACAGACGGGAGGGAGTCAGGGTCAAGGCAAGGGAGAGGTAAGATAATGATGGCTGCTATGCAGCGCTGAGGGGTTGATGCTAATCCTACACCTAATCCCTCCCCATCTCACCCCGGAGTCGCCCATAGTATACACTCGACTCCCTTCCTCGTTGTGTGTGTGTGTGTGTGTGTGTGTGTGTGTGTGTGTGTGTGTGTGTGTGTGTGTGTTGCTTGAAAATATTACATAAGAACATAAGAACATAAGAAAATAAGGAAGCTACAAGAGGCCGTGAGACCTACACGTGGTAGTTATTAATTGAATAAAGTCTTACAATATTTGACAATGAAATAAGA
>JACEEZ010020660.1:48184-58184 GCA_016584305.1 Chionoecetes opilio | reverse complement strand
TAACCCATACAAAATTTCTTGGTGTCATTATTGCTGAAAATCTGAATTGGAACCTTCCTATAGATAGCATATATTCAAAACTCTCTAGAATGTGTGGTATATTGTATAAAGTCCGTAATTATCTAACAGCTGAAGCCATGGTAAGTATCTACTACACCCTGCGTTACCCCCATCTCATTTACTGTGTGCCTATATGGGCTTGTACTTGGCCGCCTTTCCTAAAAAAATTAAAAGTAATACAAAACAACATTTTTAGATGCATATTTTTTATGGGTACATTTGATTCAACAGCTTCTTTATATTCAGACAATAAACGTCTTGATTTTTTTAATATTCATAAATGTTTTGTTCTTTACTTCATGTTTAAAAATATAAAAAATGCTCCAGGTATTTCTATTTATAAGTTTGTAGAATCAACGCATGGAACCAGAGGAAGCAATATGAATTTAGTATGTCCACAGTTCCGTACAACACTCTTTAAGAACAGCATCATTTCCTTTGGTCCTCCACTATGCAATGCTCGGCCTACACCCATAAAACTACTTACTAATAATATCACCTTTTTTGAATTCAAGAGGAGAGTCAAAAATCATGTCCTTGTCCTTCAGACCTCACAAACACCCACGAGTGATAGGTAGAATATGTATTTCATGTACATTTAAGATGCCATACATGTATAGTATTTATGTATGTAGTTTGGTATATGGTTTAGTCATAGTGTAGTATTGTCATAGGTCATAGTAGTAGTAGTATATGTATAAAGTATGTATTGGATAGCATAGGTTACGAAAGTTCTTATTTTGATTTTTTCATATAAATGTATATGTATGTGTGTCATTGCATATATATGGATGAATAAATGATCGTATATGTGCGTGTGTGTGTGTATGTATATGTATGTATGTGTGTATGTGCGTATATGTGTGTATGTGTGTACGTATATGCATATGTGTATGTCTGTATGTGTATATGTATGTATAGATGTATATGTATGTATGGTGGGTTTTTTTCACGTTACAAAGTAGTATATTTTTACTACATAAACAAACAGCCAACTGATTCTGCTCAGCACATATAACTTATATCTGACCCTGTCTGTCAGGGCGCCTTGGCTCGACAGCCCGTGCCAACGACCACTTTCTATGTAATTACTGAATGTATATATTTACTAGTAATGGCAATACACTTTACTTACTTACTTACACACACACACACACACACACACACACACACACACACACACGCACACACACACACACACACACACACGCACGCACGCACGCACACACACACACACACACACACGCACGCACGCACGCACACACACACGGCACACACACACACACGGACACACACACACACACACACACACACACACACACCTAGATAAGTGGGTTACATGACGGGTAGTGGGTACGAGCTTCAGTGCCCCGAGTGTCAACCAAGAGAGAGGGTGTGTATAGATATGTGTGTGTGTGTGTGTGTGTGTGTGTGTAAATGTTTGTGTGTTTGTCAGTGTGTATATGTGTGACTGTGTTTGTCAGTGTGTATGTGTGTATGTGTGTTTGTGTTTGTCAGTGTGTATGTGTGTTTGTATGTGTGTTTGTGTGACTGTGTTTGTCAGTGTGTATGTGTGTTTGTGTTTGTCAGTGTGTATGTGTGTTTGTATGTGTGTTTGTGTGACTGTGTTTGTCAGTGTGTATGTGTGTTTGTATGTGTGTTTGTGTGACTGTGTTTGTCAGTGTGTATGTGTGTTTGTATGTGTGTTTGTGTGACTGTGTTTGTCAGTGTGTATGTGTGTTTGTATGTGTGTTTGTGTGACTGTGTTTGTCAGTGTGTATGTGTGTTTGTATGTGTGTTTGTGTGACTGTGTTTGTCAGTGTGTATGTGTGTTTGTATGTGTGTTTGTGTGACTGTGTTTGTCAGTGTGTATGTGTGTTTGTGTGACTGTGTTTGTCAGTGTGTATGTGTGTGTGTGTGACTGTGTTTGTCAGTGTGTATGTGTGTGTGTGTGACTGTGTTTGTCAGTGTGTATGTGTGTTTGTGTGACTGTGTTTGTCAGTGTGTATGTGTGTTTGTGTGACTGGGTTTGTCAGTGTGTATGTGTGTGTGTGTGTGTGTGACTGTGTTTGTCAGTGTGTATGTGTGTTTGTGTGACTGTGTTTGTCAGTGTGTATGTGTGTGTGTGTGTGACTGTGTTTGTCAGTGTGTATGTGTGTGTGTGTGACTGTGTTTGTCAGTGTGTATGTGTGTGTGTGTGACTGTGTTTGTCAGTGTGTATGTGTGTGTGTGTGACTGTGTTTGTCAGTGTGTATGTGTGTTTGTGTGACTGTGTTTGTCAGTGTGTATGTGTTGTTGTGTGACTGTGTTTGTCAGTGTGTATGTGTGTGTGTGTGACTGTGTTTGTCAGTGTGTATGTGTGTTTGTGTGACTGTGTTTGTCAGTGTGTATGTGTGTTTGTATGTGTGTGTGTGTGACTGTGTTTGTCAGTGTGTATGTGTGTGACTGTGTTTGTATGTGTGTATGTGTGTATGTATGTGTGACTGTGTGTGTGTGTCAGTGCGTGTCTGTACGTGTATGTATGTATGTCTGTGTGTGTGTGTGTGTATGTCAGTGTGTGTGTGTGTGTGTGTATGTCAGTGTGTGTGTGTGTCTCAGTATATTGCATGCCTGTTCTAGTAAGGGGAAGTTTGATATATGCATGGTTGTTAGGACAGACACTTGTTAGTTGCTAGTTAGTCTTGTTAGTTAGCCTTGCTGGTTGTTAGTAGAGCACAGTTGTTAGCTAGTATTGATAGTAGTGTATATAGTAGTATAGGTTATATATTTAGGTAGTATAGCTATAGAGTGTGGGTACTTTTTTGTTGCTAAGCTAAACTCCATAACTCAATGATACGTGTGAGGGCATTACCTTGTTGTTGTTAAGCTACCGTAGATAACACTATAGTCGCCACTCACTCGCCACTGCACTAATGTCGCCAGCCGCCATATATTACGAATTTTACCATCACCACTGATTTGTATGTGCCCCTGAAGATGATACACAGTAGTTTATATTATGTACATCACACTACATGTCTTCAGTGGCACATAAAAGTCTGTAGGGATGCTATAATTCGTAATATATTGTGCCTGGCGACATTAGTGCAGTGGCAAGTGACTGGCGACATTAGTGCAGTGGCAAGTGACTGGCGACTATAGTGTTATCTACGGTAAACTCCATAAGTCAGAGAGAAGTGTAAATGTGTGTTTGTTCTTAGGGTAAATCTGCAGTCGAGTACATTATTCCCTATTGGCCAATACTCTTCTGACATAATTGGGGGATTTCGCCCCCCTCGACCCCCCATGTGTTATTTTTCATTTCCGACGGGTGATGTATGGATTGCCGTAGATAACACTATAGTCGCCAGTCACTCGCCACTGCACTAATGTCGCCAGGCACAATATATTACGAATTTTAGCATCACTACAGCCTTTCATATGCCACTGAAGACATGTAGTGTGATGTACATAATATAAACTACTGTGTATCATCTTCAGTGGCACATACACATCAGTGGTGATGCTATAATTCGTAATATATTGTGCCTGGCGACATTAGTGCAGTGGCGAGTGACTGGCGACTATAGTGTTATCTACGGTAGAAGTGCTGCTAATGGTCAGATCTAAAAATTGATGATGGTTATAACTACGTGCCTTGTCCTCCATTAACCCCTTGAGGCCCAGAACGTAATTGCCATTGTAATTTGGGTACCATTAGACGATTTTTAGTGACTATAAGCAATGTTTTATAGCTATGACCTGTTTAGTATCCTTGTCAACTAACTAATTTGGTATATTCAGTGACTTTTCGTTATTTTATGGCTCGACAACAGACAATTTTATATAGCCAAGGAAAGATCTGGGCGTGAAGGGGTTAATGGGTCTGGGTGTGAAGGCGTTAATGGGTCTGGGTGTGAAGGGGTTAATGGGTCTGGGTGTGAAGGGGTTAATGGGTCTGGGCGTGAAGGGGTTAATGGGTCTGGGTGTGAAGGGGTTAATGGGTCAGGGCGTGAAGGCGTTAATGGGTCTGGGTGTGAAGGGGTTAATGGGTCTGGGCGTGAAGGGGTTAATGGGTCTGGGCGTGAAGGCGTTAATGAGTCTGGGTGTGAAGGCGTTAACCTGCAGTAGAACCACAAATAGTCTAAATTAGTAGTTAGTTTGCTGTATTTCTGATAAGAGGTGATTTAGTTTAGGTTGTAGCCTACCGTAGATAACAGTAAAGTCGCCAGGACAACTTTTTTTTCTGTGTACAGCCGTGTGGTGGCGTTAATAGTTACATTTCTACATCCATGATTTCAGGACAGTTAGAAGGGGCTATCTGGAGAGTCTGTGTCATTTTGTGTCTTCATCTGTGTCATAGTAGGGCTATAAATGAACAAATGACAAAAATATCTACAAAGTGGCTACCAACAGTAGAGTCGCCATCTAGTGTTTATTTACTGAGTGTCGTACCGCTGTCGTCGTCGCCCGAAAAAAAAATGCGTAGCGAAATTTGAAACTGTCTATACTTGCAGCTACAAAGCATAAAACAACGCTGAAACAGTAGATTATACAGTCATGATATAAACTACTGTGTATCATCTTCAGTGGCACAGACACAGCAGTAGTGAGGCTATCATTCGTAATATTTGGCGCCTGGCGACATAACTGCAGGTGGCGACTTGACTGTTATCTACGGTAGCTATTGGTATTATTGTTCGGTAATTGTCTTTATTAAGCATTTGTGTAGTTTATTTTGGCATTTAAAACACACACACACACACACACACACACACACACACACACACACACACACACACACACACACACAGATTAGATTAGATATTTATTGACCACAAAAAATACAAATATTCGATGCGGCAATGTTGTCATGGTCCGTGATTCATATATTAACAATAAAAAACAACATTTGCAACAACAAGACGTAACGTAACAAAACAAAGAGAAAAAACAAAGAAAAAAACCTTTACCCATAATACTAAAATAATGTCTATAGATACAAATCCCACTTACGCAATACAAGGGGATAAGATACGAACATTGCAAGTCAAAAGTATAAAGAACCTATACCCAATAATTAGCTCTCTCTCTCTCTCTCCCCTTCCCCCTCTCCTCTCTCTCCCCTTCTCTCTCCTCTCTACTCTCTCCTCTCGCTCGCTCTCTCGCTCTCCTCTCGCTCTCTCTCTCTCTCTCCCCTCCCCTCTCTCTCTCCCCTCTCTCTCTCTCTCTCCTCTCTCTCTCTCTTCTCTCTCTTTTCTCCTCTCTTCCCTCGCTCGCTGGGCTCGCTCGCTCCCTTTCGTTTCGCTCGCTCTCTCTCCCCTCTCTCTCTCTCTCTCTCTCTCTCTCTCTCTCTCTCCTCTCCTTCTTCTCTCTCTCTCTCTCTCTCTCTCTCTCTCCTCCCCTCTCCTCTCTCTCTCTCCTCTCTCTCTCTCTCTCTGATTATTTCTTAGTGTTTTTACGGAGGAGGTTTTTACACAGACGATACCTGATAGTGAACAGATGTTGAAAGGGAGCGATGAGGAGAAACTCAAAGATATTGTGATAACTAGGGAAATGGTGGAAGAGGGTATAGAAAAAATGAACATTTTAAATCGCCAGGACCAGATGAAGTGTATCCCAGGGTATTAAAGGAATGCAAGGAGGTTGTTAGTGAGTCGTTAGTGCACATTTTTAGGAAATCGGTTGAGATAGGCGATGTCCATTATTGTGGAGGAAAGGAAATGTTGTTTCCCATATTTAAGAAGGGAGACAGAGGACTAAAGTCAAATTAATCGACCCGTAATCTAACGTCAGTGGTGGGTAAATTATTGGGAAATTTTTTATTGCAAAGAACATTAGAGAGCACTTAGATAAACATAGTTTGATCAATGATTCCCAAAACAGGATTCCCAAAGGGGGTGGGTCTGTCTCACCAATTTTTTGGGTTTTTATGGAAAAGTTTAGAGACGGCAGAAAATGATAAGGATTAGATATAAAATATCTGGCTTTAGAAAAGCTTTTTGAAAAAGTACCACCAGCGCTTTTAAAAATAAGGTTAGGGCTCTGGTATAGAGGGGAAGGTTTTCATTGGATCAGAGCTTGGCAAGTAATGGGCAAAAAAAGGGTTACAATTAGGGTTTCCCAAAATCGAAGGGGACTGGTGAAAGTGGAGTTCCAAAAGAGTTTTTTTTGGGCCCCTTATATTTTTGTTTTTAACAACGACTTGGATAGTGGGATTAGCATGATATCGCAATTTTGCATATCTAAGTTAGGTAGGATTATTGGATCACAGTCTGACGTAAACATATTGCAGGGAGATTTAGAAAAAACTTAACGAGTGGGCAGCCCAGATGGCAGATGGAATTTTAATATTGATAAATGAAAGCGTTAAAATGTTGGTAAAAAAATTTTCTGGTAATAATACACCAAAAAGAAAGTATCGTAAAAAGTCAGAAGGTGAAAAAGTTTTGGGGGGGGTGAGCCCAACCTCCGACCTAGGAAAAAAATGTATTGGGGCCAGAAATAACTAATAGAGTTTAGGTTTTAATTACCAGAATGTTAAAAGTAGAAGGGCGGAAGTTATTCAAAAGCTTTATCTGGCTTAGTCAGGGCCCCCCTGACTATGCATTTTTAGTTTTTGGTCTCCCTATTACAGGAGGAATAGGTTGTTAGAAAATGAGAGAAGGATACCAAAAAGATACAAGGGATGCTAATTTAGTTATAGAGGGATTGAAGTTATTAAAATTTCACTCACTCGAGAGACCAGAGTAAGGGCGATCTGATAGAAGTTTTTAAGTGGGAAAAAGGGGTTTTTAAAGGAGAGGTAGGAAAAGTTCTTACGGCTTTTAACCAGGGTAGAACAAAAAGAACGGATTCAAGCTGGAAAAGCGTTAATTTTTAAAGGAAATAGGGAAAAAAATGGTTCACAAAAAGGGGGGTGAAAGAAAGGGAAAGGTCTGTAGACAGGTATTGTGCTGAGTCCCTTAGGGAGTTTAAAAAGGGGGGCTGGATGGTTATGGGTGGGGGTGAAGGGGATTTGTAGGTTAGGTGACAGGAACTACACGTTAGGCCTCGCGGCCCCTTTTAGCTTTCTTATGTTCTTTTGTTCTTATGTTCTCTCTCTCTCTCTCTCTCTCTCTCTCTCTCTCTCTCTCTCTCTCTCTCTCTCTCTCTCTCTCTCTCTCTCTCTTCTCTCTCTCTCTCTCTCTCCTCTCTCTCTCTCTCTCTCTCTCTCTCTCTCTCTCTCTCCTCTTCTCTCTCTCTCTCTCTCTCATAAAATACCACTATAAATGACTACACGTAAGAAGCTACAAACACATGAAACAACAAGCGAAGAATCCTGAACAGATAAGGCAACAATTTAAACCTATAATTCTAAATCAAAACAGATCTATTACCACTACTTATATATGCCCAATATTTCATAGAGTAGTTTACACTGCACCTGGCTCGTGAACCTTTCCGAGAAAATATCTTCCAATGTACCGTAGATAACAGTAAAGTCGTCCACCTACAGTCATGTCGCCAGGCGCCAAATATTACGAATTATAGCATCACTACTGATTTTTATGTGCCACTGAAGATAATACACAGTAGTTTATATCATGACTGTATAATCTACTGTTTCAGCGTTGTTTTATGCTTTGTAGCTGCAAGTATAGACGGTTTCAAATTTCACTACGCGGTTTTTTTTCGGGCGACGACGACAGCGGTACGACACTCAGTAAATAAGCACTAGATGGCGACTCTACTGTTGGTAGTCACTTTGTAGATATTTTTGTCATTTGTTCATTTATAGCCCTACTATGACACAGATGAAGACACAAAATGACACAGACTCTCCAGATAGCCCCTTCTAACTGTCCTGAAATCATGGATGTAGAAATGTAACTATTAACGCCACCACACGGCTGTACACAGAAAAAAAAGTTGTCCTGGCGACTTTACTGTTAGCTACGGTAGTGAATTGGTAGGCCACCCTGATACCCTGGGAGAGGGGCCAGTGCTGGGCGACATGACGTACCCTCCGTCTGTATCTGGCCACACTCACACAGTCTTTCCTCGGGCGGGAGACGTCCACGCCCGCGACTGTTCCACCGGCCAGTCTCGATGCACAAGTTGTACCCAAATACCCGGAACTGTGGCAATGCTCTCCGATAGTGTTCTTTAATCGTGTGTCTCCCGTTATACACTGCATGTACTGCCAATATAGGATTTATGTCTATATATGTGAAATCTCGATGACTGGACCCTAGTGATTTTTTTATATACATTTATCATGAGTGTGTCCCAATGAGGCACTGTCACTCTTCTTTATCTCTGTGTGTGCATGTATGTATGTATGTATGTATGTATGTATGTATGTATGTGGGTGTACGTATAAGTAATGGTGCACATACATAATTCAATATTGTGCAAGAGGCAAAAACACACACACACACACACACACACACACACACACACACACACACACGCGCGCACTTTTTATAGCTAAGTGTTTTTAATTCTTTTATTAATGCTGTGTGTGTGTGTGTGTGTGTGTGTGTGTGTGTGTGTGTGTTTGCCTCTTGCACAATATTGAATTATGTATATGCACCATTACTTATACGTACACCCACATACATACATACATACATACATACATACATACATACATACATACATACATACATACATACATACATAAATACACACATACATGCACACACAGAGATAAAGGAGAGTGATAGTTGACTCGATAGCAAATATATTATCTCCTTATCTCTCTGTATATCTCTTATAAACACTCTTTCTCTCTCTCTCTCTCTCTCTCTCTCTCTCTCTCTCTCTCTCTCTCTCTCTCTCTCTCTCTCTCTCTCTCTCTCTCTCTCTGGTTTCATTTGGTTATCTATCTAACTATCTATCTATCTATCTATCTGTCTGTCTGTCTGTCTGTCTGTCTATCTATCTATCTATCTATCTATCTATCTATCTATCTATCTGTCTGTCTGTCTGTCTGTCTGTCTGTCTGTCTGTCTATCTATCTATCTATCTATCTATCTATCTATCTATCTATCTATCTATCTATCTGTCTGTCTGTCTGTCTGTCTGTCTGTCTGTCTGTCTGTCTGTCTGTCTGTCTGTCTGTCTATCTATCTATCTATCTATCTATCTATCTATCTATCTATCTATCTATCTGTCTGTCTGTCTGTCTGTCTGTCTGTCTGTCTGTCTGTCTGTCTGTCTGTCTGTCTGTCTGTCTGTCTGTCTGTCTGTCTGTCTGTCTGTCTGTCTGTCTGTCTGTCTGTCTGTCTGTCTGTCTGTCTGTCTATCTATCTATCTATCTATCTTATCTGTGTGGTGGTGGTGGCAGATGTCTGCAGCCCCAACCAAGGTAGTGAAGGCGGAGGGCGTTAAGAGTAGCACCTCAAGTATCTTCAGACCTGGTATTCAGCATGAGGAGGTCGTAGCTGGTTACGATGACTGGTCCGACGACTACGATGGGGTAAGGCTATCGTAGAAGTAGTAGTAGTTGTTGTTGTTGTTGTTGTTGTGGTCATGAAAGTAACCGTAGTAGTTGTTGTTGTTGTGGTCATGAAAAGAATAGTAGTAGTACCGTAGATAACACTATAGTCGCCACTGCACTATAGTCGCCATGCATATATTACTACTGTCAGCATTACTACAGCCTTGTATGTGCCACTGAAGACAGGTACATCATATAAACTACTGTGCAGGCCTCTTCAGTGGCACATACAAGGCTGTAGTGATGCTAACAGTAGTAATATATGCATGGCGACTATAGTGCACTGGCGACTATAGTGTTGGTGACGGTAGTTATTATGGTGTTATTGATGTAGTCATGAAAATAGTTGTAGTAAGTAATGATGATGAAACTCTCGCAACTCTTAACCTTCTCTCTCTCTCTCTCTCTCTCTCTCTCTCTCTCTCTCTCTCTCTCTCCTCTCTCTCTCTCTCTCTCTCTCTCTTTTAACTACCA
>JACEEZ010020660.1:33184-43184 GCA_016584305.1 Chionoecetes opilio | reverse complement strand
GGAAATAAGTCGAGCCCGACACCCCGAGACCCGACATTCTAGCTGCCCGGATAGTTCCCAGACGGCCACCAGATGGCAGATCGAGCTCAGTCGTCTACTCTATTGAAGAAATATTCGGGCGGAGGTATGCGCTCTACTGAGTGCCCCCCCCCTAGTTTTCTTATGTTCTCACAGCCTCTTGTAGCTTCCTTATTTTCTTATGTTCTCCCAGCCTCTTGTAACTTCCTTATTTCTTATGTTCTCACAGCCTCTTGTAGCTTCCTTATTTTCTTATGTTCTCGCGGCCTCTTGTAGCTTCCTTATTTTCTATGTTCTCACAGCCTCTTGTAGCTTCCTTATTTCTTATGTTCTCGCGGCCTCTTGTAGCTTCTTATTTTCTTATGTTCTCGCGGCCTCTTGTAGCTTCCTTATTTTCTTATGTTCTCGCGGCCTCTTGTAGCTTCCTTATTTTTCTTATGTCTCGCGGCCTCTTGTAGCTTCCTTATTTGCTTATGTTCTCGCGGCTCTTGTAGCTTCCTTATTTTTCTTATGTTCTCACAGCCTCTTGTAGCTTCCTTATTTTCTTATGTTCTCACTGCCTCTTGTAGCTTCCTTATTTTCTTATGTTCTCGCGGCCTCTTGTAGCTTCCTTATTTTCTATTTTCTCACAGCCTCTTAAATTGTAGCTTCCTTATTTTCTTATGTTCTCACGGCCTCTTGTAGCTTCCTTATTTTCTTATTTTCTCACAGCCTCTTAAATTGTAGCTTCCTTATTTTCTTATGTTCTCACAGCCTCTTGTAGCTTCCTTATTTTCTTATGTTCTCGCGGCCTCTTGTAGCTTCCTTATTTTCTTATGTTCTCACGGCCTCTTGTAGCTTCCTTATTTTCTTATGTTCTCACGGCCTCTTGTAGCTTCCTTATTTTCTTATGTTCTCGCGGCCTCTTGTAGCTTCCTTATTTTCTTATTTTCTCACAGCCTCTTAAATTGTAGCTTCCTTATTTTCTTATGTTCTCACGGCCTCTTGTAGCTTCCTTATTTTCTTATGTTCTCGCGGCCTCTTGTAGCTTCCTTATTTTCTTATGTTCTCACAGCTTCTTGTAGCTTCCTTATTTTCTTATGTTCTCACAGCCTCTTGTAGCTTCCTTATTTTCTTATGTTCTCACGGCCTCTTGTAGCTTCCTTATTTTCTTATGTTCTCACAGCTTCTTGTAGCTTCCTTATTTTCTTATGTTCTCACGGCCTCTTGTAGCTTCCTTATTTTCTTATGTTCTCACGGCCTCTTGTAGCTTCCTTATTTTCTTATGTTCTCACAGCCTCTTGTAGCTTCCTTATTTTCTTATGTTCTCACGGCCTCTTGTAGCTTCCTTATTTTCTTATGTTCTCACAGCCTCTTGTAGCTTCCTTATTTTCTTATGTTCTCACGGCCTCTTGTAGCTTCCTTATTTTCTTATTTCTCACAGCCTCTTGTAGCTTCCTTATTTTCTTATGTTCTCACAGCCTCTTGTAGCTTCCTTATTTTCTTATGTTCTCGCGGCCTCTTGTAGCTTCCTTATTTTCTTATGTTCTTATGTCATCTCTCTCCCCTACAGACACGTACGACCTCGTGATATTTTGGTCTGGGGTAGGGGGCGGGGTAAATTTTACCTGTAAAAGGAAATTAACGATCTTATAAGAGTTTGCAAAAAAAGGGTTTTTAGTTGAGTTCCCTTGAAATTCGTCTTTTTCTTTTTTTTTTTTTTATTTAAAGTTTTGGGTGGGTTTTTTTGATGCTTTTATGAATGTAGATCGGGTATTTCTTTTTTCTGTTTTTTATATTTGCTAATTTTTTTTTTTTCATTTTTCTCCCGTAGATAACAGAAAAAGTCGCCCCCTGCAGTCAAGTCGCCAGGCCCCATATATTAGGGTTTAAATGAAATCACTACTGTTTTTTAGTCCCCACTGTAGATGAACAAAGTATTTTATATCATGACTTTTAAAAAAAAATTATGCAGGGGTTTTCCCCAAAACTTGTTGCCAGTGAGGGGCACCCGGGAAATTTATTAATCCTTTTCTGTGGCCCCCCTTTTTTCCCCCATCCCCCCTCACCACATGAATTAACTTCTGATATAAAATTGTACCTTTTTGGGAAATTTTATTTTAAAATTAAAATTTTTTAAAAATTATTACCCGTATAAAACCCAAAAAAATTAACATATGATGTGGGCCCTACGGTTTTACAGGGCCCAAACATAAAAACTCATCATTTGGAATTGATTCAGAATATTGTTAATTTAAGGGAGTTATAAATGCAAAGTACCCAAAAAAAGAAGAAAAAAAAAACCCAGGGATAATCACTGATAGTCAAATAAGCAAAACAAAAAAAAAGCTAACCTGTTTTAGTGGATCCCAGTGCTTGATGGACTGAAAAACCCTTTTTCAATTTGGGGGTTGAATAGTGGAAAAACCCAACTCTCATTTTTTCTTAAAAAGAGTTTGAAAATCTTCCCCTCTTTTTCTTTTTAATGTTGCAAAAACAAAAAAATCCCAGCTCACAAAGGTAAGATGTGGGAGAACGGAAAGGATTCCCCAGGCCTTTCTTTACAATTGAGGTTTACTTAGCCTTCATCTAAACCCCAAGAATTTTTTAAGAGGCAGCTGCATGTGCAAAAAAACTTAGGTTACGATCATTCACGCTTTTCCCAACAAAAATGCTCTTTTTCCCGTGAGGGAAAGGGCCCCCCCGGGTTTAAGCTGAGTTTGGGGGTTGTACGGGGTTTTTGCAAAAAAAGGGGTTTTTTAAACCAGTCATATTTTTCAGTGAATATGTCTAAAAAAATAGTGCTGAAGGTTTGTTTTTTCCAGTTTCTAAGATGCTCAGAAATAATAAAAAATGTTTCCTTACGAAGTCTACGTCTACCGCTTTTTGCTGCCTTTCAGCATGTTGGGGGAAAATATCCAAAAATTTCCTTTTTTTTACTCTGCCAACCCCCAATCGCAAATTTTTTCTCAGAGTGTTAAATTTTTTCAGGGGGAAAATAAGATATTTTCTGATTTACCTTTCATGCGGAATTTTTTCCTTGTTTAAATGTTTAAAAAACGCTACCAAGTAAGACAATTTTGGGAAGGGCCCAAATGTCATCTGCCAGTAATTTCCCGGGAAATTTTTTTGTTGTTAAGGGTTTTGGGAAAAAGTAAGCATTTTCTTCCTTCAGGGTTTATACACACTGGGGCAATACTTTTTTCCCCCCTTGGGCAGCCATCTCACCTCCGTGTGTAGGAAGGAAATAAAATGTTTTGCCTTTAACCCCCTTCGCAAGCTTTGAAACAGACGAGTCTTAAGTGGCCCCCCACTCTTTATTAAAAGGGTTTACCATTTTTTTTCCCAAAATTTCCTTTCCGTACAGACTTTTAAATCATTGCCAAATTTTTTAGCAACCAGCGCTTTACGATGGGGGGGAAAGGGAATGTGTTGTTATGACCCCTGCTGTTTTTTTTTCACTAGTGACACCAAAACCCTTTTAATTTAGCCCAAAATTGGGAGGGGCCCGTCTGTACAAATCCCAAAACCCAATTGCCAGGACAAAACCCAATTTTTTTATGTAAATCACTTTAAAGTAGCGAAAAAAATCATTTCCTGTTTTTTTTGTTTCCTCAAAATTCCTTACAAAAAGAAAAAAATGGTTTCCCCTATTTTAAAAATCAGAATTTTAGGAATGAATGCCGATAGTTGGGGCCCTTTTCCTCCAAAAATCTGTGGGGCTCATTTTAAACCGAAGTTTCAAAAATTTCACTTTCCTTTAAAAGAGGCCCCATTTCAGTTTCCTCTAGGGTTTCTGAAATATCATGAATCCGCTGTGATGGTACTATCCGGGGCGGGGAAAATTTTTTTTACTTTTTTTTTGCCCTTTACTTCCAAACATTTTTTAAATGGCCCCTACAAGCCGGAAAAAGAAAATTTGTGTCTTGGTATTTTATGAGGTTTCATGCTTTTAGCGATAACCTGCAACTAAAATTTGTGGCCCTTGTGCTTTATCAGAAACTGTGAATGTTTTAGAAAAAGGGATCACCCCCCGTTTTTTTTGTAAATTAAAAATCCTTTTAAAGTGGATCGAGGGTTTTTGGCAAGATGAACCCTGTTTCAAAAAATAAATGCCCCCTTTAATTTGCGGGTACCATTGCCCTCATTTTGCTAATTTACACCAAAAAAAAACACACAGTGGTGTAGGATTTAAACCCCCATCGAAAACCAAAAAAAATCCCAATTTTAGGGTTTTTTAACCAAATAGGGGCGATTTTTCCTGTTTTTTTGGGGGAAACTGGGTTTTTTTTTTTCCCTGGGAATGGCCAAACTTTTTTAACCCTACTTCTACTTTCGTTTCCTTCTTCACCCTCACCATATCTCCTGTTTTTTCTTCTTAATGACAAATTTAAACCATTGGGAAAATTCAATACAGCTGCCCGGGAAAACAGAAGGGAGCAAGGAATACCCCCACGTACAGCTCGGGTTTTATAGTGCCCCATGAAAAAAAATGGGCAAGAAAACCCATCAGGTACTGGACGACCCACGCGTAAAAAAAAAAAAGAAAATTTGGTTTTCGCAAGGAGTTAACATTAACCCTTCTATTTTTCCATTTTTGCCAAAATTAAAGGAATCTTGTTGGCACCCCCAGGGGCTTTTCCGTGGGCCCCCCCGGGGGGCCCCGGGGACCCAAATTTGAGAACCCCTGATTACTGTTTCAGCGTTGTTTTATGCTTTTTAGCGGAAAAATTAGACGGTTTTTCAATTTTTACACCCCCCCCCCGGTTTTTTTTTGGGTGACGACGGGCGCGGACCCACACTAAATAAATTTAAAAACTAGAAAGGCCCAACCCCTACTGTTGGTAGCCACTTTGTAAATATTTTTGTCATTTGTTCATTTATAGCCCTACTATGACACAGATGAAGACACAAAATGACACAGACTCTCCAGATAGCCCCTTCTAACTGTCTGAAATCATGGATGTAGAAATGTAACTATTAACGCCACCACAAAATTTTGTAAACAGAAAAAAAAGTTGGCCTGGCGACTTTACTGTTATCTACGGTAGATCTAGCTATTTCGTTTAGTTTTTATATTTACTAGATCTATTTTGTTGTCTGATTTCTAGATTTTTCTGTTACTAATTTTCTTTTCGTATAGTTTTGTGAATGTTTACAATTTTTTTTTTCTCTCTCTCTCTCTCTCTCTCTCTCTCTCTCTCTCTCTCTCCTCTCTCTCTCTCTCTCTCTCTCTCTCTCTCTCTCTTTCAATAAAAAAAAAAAAGGGGGTTTGGTCCTGATTGTAATGCGTCGAGAATTCTTGGAAATCGTCGAGGCTTACAAGGACAAGCTGGAACCCTACATGGAAGAACTGGAAAGGCAGGGAACATGGACGAAGGTACGTAGGAAACAAGGGAGAGAGAAAAATATATATAAGTGAGTTAGACTAAAACCCTTATAACGCAGAATTTGATATAACTCGGCCAGGCAAGTGTTGTTTTTATGCTTCTAGTACAGTACTGTATTTACTTTTTTTTTTTTTTTTTTACCCATATATCAGGATGGCATTTGCATAACTCGGCAAGGCCAGAGCCCCTATGGTGCCGAGTTGTAAAGGTTTTAGTGTAGTTTCAAATGTGAAGTCATTATTTGTTGATTTAACCCCTTCACACCCAGATCTTTCCTTTACTATACAAAATTTAATGTTGTAGAGCCATAAAATTAAGACAAGTCACTTAATTGGCAGCGAGCGAAGCGAGCTGCTACTTACCATAAGACCCATTCGCGTAAGGGGAGTGGAACCAAGTTTAAGCCAAAAAAGTAATAACTACTCCTAAATATTGTCGGATTGAGCTGAATTTGACATGCAAAGTAGTGCTGTCAAAATCAAGGGGGGTCTGTGAAAAAAACAAACTTTTTGCGTTAGAACAAGCCCTTTAATGAGTACATTAGCGTAATGAGAGTTAATTGGTGGAACGTGGATCGCTGCCACCGTTCACAGCCGAAGAATGAGCCAAAGCAAAGGAGGCCAGAGGCTGGACGCCTATACTTGACTATCAAATTAGTTAGTGGACAAGCTAGGATACTAAATAGGTCATATACTATAAAAAACATTGCTTATAGTCATAAATATCGTCTAATGGGATCCAAATATTACAATAAGAAATTTACGTTTCGGGTCTCAATTAAGGGGTTAATATGTTTTTTATTGCCATTTGAGGTGGAGCGTCGTGTGAGCAGAAATACTACTTCGGCAAGAGGGAGTTGTGTTTGTTTAATCGTAAGGCTAGACTCAGTTGTGCATTCATCATTTCAGCCCCTTTTCCTTTGACCTTTTACCGTTTCTTTATCAATGCAGGCTTAGGGTATACGCGGTGACAGGCAGTTTCGATCACAAGTTGTTTCCGTACCCCAGGTTTTGTAGTGTTCGTACAAGATTTTGAGTTTTTTTCAGACATACCTGGTTGTCGAATCGTAAACTCTAGTAGTCAAGTTCAACTCTGAGCTGAAGTGTACGAAAACGGCCACTATGGTTTCATTATAGGACTACGAATCTACTGGTGTACGAAACAACTTGTGTACGAAACGGGAATGCACCCCGTTAGGGTAATTAGACGTAAAACTGGGAAACAGCGTCAATTTTCCCTTTTTAAAAATGTTTCATGTTGCAAATTGTGAGCCGTGTCGCTTGGTCGTCAAAGCACCGTCTTGGATTACGAGACCACTCAATAACACTTGCTGAAAATGTGTGTTATATGCTTTGTGAATTGTTGCAATGTTTTAGGACTGATCTTTTATTTCGGTCCTACCAAGCTTGTTGTGTTGTTCGTCGCCAGAAAAAAACCAATCCGTTTTCCAATTGCGAGAAAAAAACGGTCTTCGTATCAAAATGGTGCTTGGACGACAAACAACACGGCTTGCTGCAATTTTGGAAAACAGTGAAGCCAGTATTAAAGGGCCCCAATTGACGCTGTTTCACCCCCCTCCCCCCTCCCCCCCCTCCCCCCCCCCCCCCCCTCACAATAACTATAGTCTATTTATTTAACACGGCAAAAAAATCCTGCCCCCTTGCCTGCTTTGATGCCAGGGGAAAGGGGAAATACTACGCTTCCTCTAAATTCAGCTGTATTAATCATAGTTAAACCATTAGGATCACGGTAAACAGCGGCATCATTTCAATCCATGAGACCTTCAGATAGAATGATTTCCTTTGCCTTGGTAAAAAAAAATAGACTGATACAAAAATTAACGTTTAAACAACAAAGATAATTATTGATTAAAACGCGGCAATGGAAGAAGAGTACATTTTATTCTTATGAAATTATTATTTTGTGCCAACATTGCGACCGCGAACTTTTTTTTTTCCTTTTTAGGCTTCTGAGAAAATTGAAATTTCCAGTAGGTTTCTTAGACTCGTTTAGAAAGCGACTTGAAGTTATGAACATCCAGAAAAATGAATGTTTTGTGTGCGTTGCGTGGTGTAGGGGAGGAGCGGGGCAGTATAGTAGAGTAGTAGTGGTAGTAGTAGTAGTAGTAGTAGTGTAGTAGTAGTAGTAGTAGTAGTGGTATCATCCCAGTTAGTAGGAGTAGTAGTAGGGTAGTAGTAGTAGTTAGGATAAGAGAGTAGGAGTAGTAGTAGTAGTAGTTGGTAGTCGTAGTAGTAGTAGTCGGTAGTAGTAGTAGTTAGTAGTTAGTAGTAGTAGTAGTAGTAGTCAGTAGTATTGTTAGTAGGAGTGGTAGTAGTTAGTAGTAGGATAAGTAGTGAGTAGTAGTAGTAGTTAGTAGTAGTGGTAGTAGTAGTAGTAGTACGTGGTAGTAGTAGTAGTAGTAGTAGTAGTAGTAGTAGTAGTATTTAGTAGTGGTTATAGTATAGTAGTAGTATAGTAGTAGTAGTAGGATTAAAGTAGAGTGTAGAGTAGTAGAGTAGTAGTCGTAGTAGTAGGGGTAGTATAGAGAGGGTAGTTTTTAAGTAGTAGTAGTGTAGTAGTGTAGTAGTTAGGGGTGTAGTAGTAGAGTAGAGTAGTAGTAGAGTGGTATAGTGTAGTAGTGTAGAAGAGTAGTAGTAGTAGTAGTGGTAGTAGTATAGTAGTGGAAAGAGTAGAGTAGAGTAGTAGTAGTGTAGAGTAGAGTGGTAGTAGTAGTAGTGTGTAGTAGTATGGTGAAATTAGTAAGTAGTAGTAGTAGTATTTAGTAGTAAGTTAGTATATAGAGTAAGTGGTAGTAGTAGTAGTAGTGTAGTGTAGTAGTAGGAGTGTAGTAGTAGAGTAGTAGTAGTAGTAGTAGAAAAGGTAGTAGTAGTGTGTAGTAGTAAGTAGTGGTAGTAGTGTATAGTAGTAGAGTAGTAGTAGTAGTAGTAGTAGTAGTAGTAGTAGTAGTAGAGGGGGGGAGAGGGGGCAGGTTGCACGGGGTAGGTTGCATCTTTCCCTCTAATGCAAATTTTTTTTATTTTTATTATTATTGTTGTAGTTATAGTGTAGTTATGTAGTAGTAGTGTTTTTTGTAGTAGTAGAGTTTTTTTGTAGTAGTAGTAGTTTTTTGTAGTAGTAGTAGTAGTAGTAGTATTTAAATTAAGACCAGTACGTGTGATAACATGCGAGTTAGGGCAATGAGCCCCTCCCCTTGAGCAACCCCCCCCGCTTCCCCTACACTACTACTACTACTACCACTACACTACTACTCTCTACACTTACTACTACCACTACATAACTACTACACTAACTATTTAACACTAACTACTACCTACTATACTATTACTACTAACTAATACCCCACCACTATACTACTATATTATACTACTACTACTACTAACTACTACTATACTATACCATACAAATATACTACTACAAATACACTCACCATATACCACTACTATACTACTCTATACTACTACTACTAAAAACCCCATTTAAACTACTACCACTACTATCAAAATACTACTATACTAAAATACGCCCCGCCTCCCCTACTCAGACCACCTCAAAATTTTCCTTCCTTGTTAAAAATCAGAATCCTAACAGCAGTGGCGTAGGGGGGGGGGGGGCACGTCCCCCCCCCATGAAAAATCCTGTGCCCCCCCCCCCGGGCCTGGGGGGTTTTGTATAATCCCTTGATACCCCCCACTGACGATCCAGAAATTTTACCCTTCTATGGGGCATTAGAGGGGCCCCGTTTCCCCTAGGCCCCAGGTGCCCCCCCAGGTAGATCCCCAGCCACGCCATGCTAACAACCCAATCCGGGGCCTTAAAAACCCCAAACAAATACCTAGCAAAAAAAAAAAATCAGATACTTTTCCCCCATAACCCTTTGCGAGGGTTTAAAAGTGATTCGAAGTCCCAACGAACCCTATCAAATAGCTTTAAAAAATACTACAAAATATTTTAACACTAACTAACCAAATTTGCTAATATCAAGCAGATAACGTATAGGTCAAGATTAGGGGAAAGGTCAAAAAGGTCAGGGGTGTGGGAAAGGGAAAAAGGGAAAGGGTTTTTGGGTTCGAAGCAGTGTTTTGGTACTTGGGCAATCCGGTATGAGCGACAGCAGAGTGAGCCGGTGGGGGGGCGGACCCTGGCCCGCGGACGCGTGTGCAGGCAGCGGGGGAGGAAGAGGATGATTTTTTGGCCCAAACAACACTATAGGAGTTGCTTTTCTTCATATTTCTGCAACGAAGGGAAGTAGAAAGGGAGGGAGGGGAGAGAGAGTGAGAGGAATGAGTGGCGGATCTTGGGGGCCTGAAATTCATGGCGCCCCAGATCCGAGCAGAGGTAAGAAAATTCAATCATTTCTTTTTAATGGCACGCCCTGGCCCCCCCCACCTGGGTCTGTGCCAGCCTTTGGGCCCCCCCAGCACCATGTCTGGCGGCGCCCGCTGTGGTGGGAGAGGGAGGGAGGGGGGGGGAGGGTTACGGTGATTGGATGTTTTTAGGTGCCTTGCACTGACGTCACGATTAGGGCTTCAAGCCAAAGCCGCCCCTCGGGGCAAATGGAGGACCCAAAAAACTCCCCTTGGGCCCCGGGGGCC
>JACEEZ010020660.1:0-30908 GCA_016584305.1 Chionoecetes opilio | reverse complement strand
CCCCCAAAAAAGGGGGGGGGGGTTGGGGGAGAAAAGAGAAGGAAGGGGAGAGAGAGATCGGGAGAGGAGAGAGAGAGGATGAAAACGAGAGAGAGAAAATATGTAAGGTTTTCAAGATATGGATTGTACTCCCTTTACATGAGTCAACGGTGAGTAAGTTGACTTTTGTGACAGATGAGGGTGTGGGGGACGTGTGTGTGCGTGTTTTTGGAGAGAGAGGAGAGAGAAAAAGAGAGATAGAGAGAAAGAGAGATGAGAGAGAGAGAGAGGAGAGAGAGAGGAGTAAAACAAAGAGATTACTAAACTTTGTAGTGATGCCGCGCGCGTGTGTGTGTGTGTGTGTGTGTGTGTGTGTGTGTGTGTGTGTGTGACGACGTCATTGTTATAGGGTTCCGAATCATGGCTGACGAATAGATTAAAAGGAATAGAAAAGCAGTACAATAAACTGATGGAGTGTTTACTGGGTGTTCGAAGAAACACGAGTATATAAACCTGTGTGTGGTGCAGGGCGCCACACACAGGCAGGGCGTGTAGTACGGTACGGTACGGTAATATTTTTCGTAATTCGTACCTCAGATAAATACAGTACCGTAATTCCGTTCCGTACCTGAATATTTGTATCGTACCGCACTAGTAAGATTAATTTCCGTACCGTAATTTCGAACTATTTTTCGTACCCAAAAACATTTGACTTTCATAAACAAAATCAATAATTGACAAAATTACTAATAATTTTTCATTGTGATTAATATACACACACTTTTACAGCTACACACAACACACAGTAACTGCCACCCATTGTGATTAATATACACACACTTTTACAGGTACCTACAACACACAGTAACTGCCACCCATTGTGATTAATATACACACACTTTTACAGGTACCTACAACACACAGTAACTGCCACCCATTGTGATTAATATACACACACTTTTTACAGCTACCTAAAACCCACACAGTAACTGCACCCTTTGTGATTAATATCACACATTTTTACAGGTACATACAACACACAGTGACTGCCACCCATTGTGATTAATAACACCACCTTTTTACAGCTACCTACAACACACAGTAACTGCCACCCATTGTGATTAATATACACACACTTTTACAGGTACACACAACACACAGTAACTGCCACCCATTGTGATTAATATACACACACTTTTACAGGTACACACAACACACAGTAACTGCCACCCATTGTGATTAATATACACACACTTTTACAGGTACACACAACACACAGTAACTGCCACCCATTGTGATTAATATACAAAACACTTTTACAGTACCCCACAACACACAGTAACGTGCCACCCATTGTGATTAATATACACACACTTTTACAGCTACATAAAACACACAGTAACTGCCACCCATTGTGATTAATATACACACACTTTTACAGGAAACCCCAACAACACACAGTAACTGCCACCCCATTGTGGATTAATATACACACACTTTTACAGGTACACACAACACACAGCAACTTCTACCCATTGTGATTAATATACACACACTTTTACAGGTACACACAACACACAGCAACTTCTACCCATTGTGATTAATATACACACACTTTTACAGGTACACACAACACACAGTAACTGCCACCCATTGTGATTAATATCCCACACATTTTTTACAGGTACAACACAACAAAAAGTAACTGCCACCCATTGTGATTAATATACACACACTTTTACAGGTACACACAACACACAGTAACTGCCACCCATTGTGATTAATATACACACACTTTTACAGGTACACACAACACACAGTAACTGCCACCCATTGTGATTAATATACACACACTTTTACAGTACACACAAACACACAGTAACTGCCACCCATTGTGTTTAAATATACACACACTTTACAGGTACCTCAAACACACAGTAACTGCCACCCATTGTGATTAATATACACACACTTTTACAGGTACACACAACACACAGTAACTGCCACCCATTGTGATTAATATACACACACTTTTACAGCTACACACAACACACAGTAACTGCCACCCATTGTGATTAATATACACACACTTTTACAGGTACACACAACACACAGAAAACTGCCACCCATTGTGTTTAAAAATATACACACACTTTTACAGGTACACAAAAACACACAGTAACTGCCACCCATTGTGTTTAAAATATACACACACCTTTACAGGTACCTACAACACACAGTAACTGCCACCCATTGTGATTAATATACCCCACACTTTTACAGCTACACACAAAAACACAGTAACTGCCACCCATTGTGTTAATATACACACATTTTTAAGGTACCTACAACACACATTAACTGCCCCCCATTGTGATTAATATACACACACTTTTAAGGTACACACAACACACGTAACTGCCACCCATTTGTGATTAATATACACCCCACTTTTACAGGTACACACAACACACAGTAACGCCACCCATTGTGATTAATTTTACACACACTTTTACAGGTACCTACAACACACAGTAACTGCCACCCATTGTGATTAATATAAAACACACTTTACGGGTACACCACAACACACAGTAACTGCCACCCATTGTGATTAATATACACACACTTTTACAGGTACCTACAACACACAGTAACTGCCACCCATTGTGATTAATATACACACACTTTTACAGGTACACACAACACACAGTAACTGCCACCCATTGTGATTAATATACACACACTTTTACAGGTACACACAACACACAGTAAAACTGCCACCCTTTTGTGATTAATTACACAAACTTTTACAGGTACACACAACACACAGCAACTCCACCCATGTGATTAATATACACACACTTTTACAGCTAAAACACAACACACAGTAATGCCACCCATTGTGATTAATATACACACATTTTTTACAGGAAACCTACAACCACACAGTAACTCCCACCATGTGATTAATATACACACACTTTTACAGGTACACACAACACACAGTAACTGCCAAACCCATTGTGTTTTAATATTACACACACTTTTACGGGTACCTACAACACACAGTAACTGCCACCCATTTTGTGATTAATATACACACACTTTTACAGCTACATACAACAACACAGTAACTGCCACCCATTGTGATTAATATACACACATTTTTACAGGTAACCTACAACACACAGTAACGCAACCCATTTGATTAATATAACACACTTTTACAGCTACATACAACCAACACAGTAACTGCCCCCATTGTGATTAAATATACACACACCTTTACAGGTAACAAAAACACACAGCAAACTTCCACCCTTTTGTGATTAATATACACACACTTTTACAGCACACACAACCCCACAGTACTGCCACCCCATTGTGATTAATATACACACACTTTTACAGCTACATACAACACACAGCAACTGCCCCCCCATGTGATTAATATCCCACACACTTTTACAGGTACACACAACACACAGTAACTCCACCTTTGTTATTAATATCACAAAACTTTACAAGGACATAAAAACACACAGTAAAGCCCCCCATTGTGATTAATATACACACACTTTTACAGGTACATACAACACACAGTAACTGCCACCCATTGTGATTAATATACACACACTTTTACAGGTACATACAACACACAGTAACTGCCACCCATTGTGATTAATATACACACACTTTTACAGGTACATACAACACACAGTAACTGCCACCCATTGTGATTAATATACACACACTTTTACAGGTACATACAACACACAGTAACTTCTACCCATTGTGATTAATATACACACACTTTTACAGGTACATTCAACACACAGTAACTGCCACCCATTGTGTTTAATATACAAAACTTTTACAGGTACAGTCAACACACAGTAACTGCCCCCCATTGTATTATATACACACACTTTTACAGGTACATACAACCACAGTACTGCCACCCATTGTTGATTAATTACCCACATTTACAGGTCCCATACAACACACAGGTAACTGCCAACCTTTGGTGATTTAATATACACACACTTTTAAGTTACACAAACACACAGTAACTTCTACCCTTGTGTTTAAATACCCACACTTTTACGTAACACACAACACACAGTAACTGCACCCATTGTGTTTAATATACACCATTTTTAAAGGGTTTACAAACACAACACACAGAAACTGCCCACAATTTTTGATAATTACACACCTTTACAGGTACACACAACACACAGTACTTCACCCATTGTGATTAAAACACACACTTTTCCCGGTACACACAAACACACAGAAACTTCTACCCATTGTGTTTAATATACACACACTTTTACAGGTACACACAACACACAGTAACTTCTACCCATTGTGATTAATATACACACACTTTTACAGGTACACACAACACACAGTAACTTCTACCCATGGATTAAGATACACACAACTTTTACAGGTACACACACACACGAACTGCCACCCATTGTGATTAATATACACACCTTTTACAGGTACACACAAACCGTAACTGCCACCCATTGACCTCTATATACTACATACATTTCATATTTTACCCCTAAACCCCGAGACTTACAAACCCTTATATATAATTATTTATTTTATATATTTAATAGATATATATATAATATATATAATATATATATATATCTAAATTATATATATATAATTATATATTAATATATTAAAATATATATATATATATATACCAAAATTAGGGTGCATTTATTTTATGTATTGCGTCGTAAAATCATGATGGCCCATCAACACTATTTTCCCTGCAATGCCACGCCACCTTAGTTATCTCCTTGACCTGAGGAGGTGAGGGATAATCCCATGCCACGTCCACCCCCCGGCAGTGGGCAGAAATTCTACCTAGCTAATGAAGTCACCGGTGGGTGTTAATTAATGGGGCAAATCTCGCTCACTCTCATTCACCTACCCGCCCATCACAAACGCCGTCACTCTCTAATCATTAAACCCATCCACGCCCTCACTCCTTCTTCAACACCCCTCCAACCCACTCACCCCCCCCCACCACCCCTCACTCACTCACTTATTCACGAATCCACCCACGCCATCATTCACTCACTCTTCCATCATCAGTGACCATGAACGGGGTTTTGAAGTGAGTTGGGATTTTATAATATAATATATATATATCATATATATATATATATAATATATATATATATTTTATATTATATATATATAAAATATACTTTACAGTATATGTATTAAGGTAGATAGGAACTAGACACATGGCCTGTTGAACTATTAATCATTATCCCCAGGAGTCCCAGGACCCCGGGTCAACACCCAGGCAATGGATGGAAAATTGCTCCCTGGTAATGAGGTCACACGGTGGTGTTAATGATTAGTGTCAACTCCCGCTCCTTGAGTCCCTGCCCCTGGTCCCTGAGCTGGGGTGAAGTCAAGTGAATTTTACAGATAGGTATACATGAAAATAGATAGACAGTATGGATGGTGGCCTACCATTCATACTGCTGGGTACGAAAATGGTTCGATATAAGTACGGAAATAAAAATCGAACTTTCGTACCGTACCGAACTTAAAGAAATATATCGAACCGTAATATCGAACCGTACTTTTAGCCCTTAAATTACCGTACCGTACCGTAATTTCGTACCGTACCGTAACGAACCACATGCCCTGCACACAGGGCACCATCAAGAGCTGTGGGGGCCCCGGGGTTCAGCTTTTGTGGGGGCCCTATATTCGCACGAAAATTAAGCACTTTTGTGGGTATTTTGAGGCCTATGTTTGGCAAAGAACTATTAATGCATAGACTGGTATTCAGAGATAAAGGATGAAACAGAGACAGGCAAATATGTTTTGGTTTTGTAACTTGCCAATGTTTTTAATATTACTGCTTAAAGCTAATATACATATGGTGGGGGCCCTTTTGGTGGGGGCACCGGTGGCCCCCCCCCCCCCCATTAATCCGGCCCTGGTATGGTGCACATGGAGGCAGGCATCCCTCCAGTCCAGACAATAATTGAAAAAAAGAGGTCTAGTTTCGTGAAGTCGGAATGTGTTCGTATAGATTGTGATGAACCATTCCACCTTGTGTACCGTATATGTAGTGAAGCGAATACGCCTGGAGCTCGATTCCTTGCAGACGTGTGGGGATTGCTAATATGAACCCATTAAGAAAAATAACAGAAACCGTACGTGAAAAGGCACAGGGCGCAACAAAGCTAACGAACTATATTACTGATATGAACCCGTCTATGAAAGTGCACCCGATATATACCAGTAAAGTGTTTATTCCGGATTATAAACGTGAATCTTTCACAAGACTGCGTCGCATGTCTCACAACCTCAAAGTAGAGGTTGGGAAGTGGAGCCGTACACCGCCAGAGGAACGTGTGTCAGTGTGATGATAGTCAGGTGCAATCAGAGAAACACGTAGTGATAGACTGCCTATTGGCTTCCCGGTGCCGTGAAAGGTACCCAATGTTGAACTTTTATGATATTGGCGAATTATTCAATGAAAGAACTCATTTGTGTGAGTTGTGCAATTTTGTATATGAAGTACTTCATGTGTATATGTAATTTCATATGCTCCTCTCAAAGTGTATTTGTTTCTTTAGTGTTATTATGGACAAAACAAAATAAGATGTTCTTTTGTATAGATTTTTGTGTGTATTGTGTTATGCTTTGTCAATAAACTACTACTACTACTACTACTGTGTGAGGGGGGGGAGAGAGAGAGAGAGAGAGAGAGAGAGAGAGAGAGAGAGAGAGAGAGAGAGAGAGAGAGAGAGAGGAGAGAGAGAGAGAGAGAGGAGAGAGAGAGAGAACGTCACCTATTATGCAACAAGGAGTCAACAACTTTTTCGGGTGACATTTTGCAAAGAGGTGACGTCATCAGTGACATTATTGCTGGCCTGATGACGTCATTAGTGGTATTTGCATGGGTCATGACGTCATTAATGATATTTGCTGGACTCATGACGTCACTAATGATATTTGCTGAGGTGATGACGTCATTAATGATATTTGCTGGAGTGATGACGTCATTAATGATATTTGCTGGAGTGATGACGTCATTAATGATATTTTGAGGTAATCTATGACGGCATTGTGGTAATTAAATATTGATGGTGGTGGTGGTGGTGGTGATGGTAGTGGTGGTGGTGGTGGTGGTGGTATGGAGATGTTGAAATTTCGCCTAATAATAATAATGATAGTAGTAGTAGTAGTAGTAGTAGTAGTAGTAGTAGTAGTAGTAGTAATAGAAGTAGTAGTAGTAGTAGTAGTAGTAGTAGTAGTAGTAGTAGTAGTAGTAATAGAAGTAGTAGTAGTAGTAGTAGTAGTAGCAGTAACAATTAATAGTACGTAATATCAAAAATAATAGTACTAATAGCAATAATAATAATGATGACAATAACACAACCACTACTACTACTACTTCTACTACTACTTCTACTACTACTACTACTACTACTACTACTACTACTACCACTACTACTACTACCACTACTACTACTACCACTACTACTACTACTACTACTACCACTACTACATACTCTACTATACTACACTACTACTACTACACTACTACTACTACCATACTACTACTACTACTACTACCACTACTACTACTACTACCACTACTACTACTACTACCACTACTACTACTACTATACTACTACTACACCATTCCTACTACTAACTACTACTACTGCTACCACTACCACACCATAAGACTATATAATCCAGTACCACTAAATACGTACTACTATGCTACTACTACTACCTTTACTACTACTACCACTACTATACTACCACTACTACTACTACTACTACCTACTACTACTACTACTACTACTACCATACTACTACCACTACTACTACTACTACTACTACTACTACCACTACTACTACTACCACTACCACTACTACACCACACTACTACTACTACTACTACTACTACCACTACACTACCTATACTACTACTACTACTACTACTACTACCACTACTACTACTACTACCACTACCACTACTACCACCACCACTATACCACTACTACTACTTATAACAGCAACACCAATGCCAGCGCTAAGGTTATATTGGCCCTCGCTGGACACAGGGCCATAAGGATTATAGTATCCAGGGGTTGCCATGGCTAAAACGACCTTGTTGATACCCACACCCATTGCCTCACCCATTAACGACACCCATTACAGTGCCTCACCCATTAACCCCTTGAGGCCCAGAACGTAATTTCCATTGTAATTTGGGTACCATTAGACAATTTGTAGTGACTATAAGCAATGTTTTATAGCTATGACCTGTTTAGTATCCTTGTCCACTAACTAATTTGGTATATTCAGTGACTTTTCGTTATTTTATGGCTGGACAATATACAATTTTATATAGCAAAGGAAAGATCTGGGCGTGAAGGGGTTAACGACACAGGAACTACCATGTGTAGGTCTCGCGGCCTCTTGTAGCTTCCTTATTTTCTTATGTTCTTATAGCACCCATTACATTGTCTCACCCATTAACGACACCCATTACAAACTGAGGCCGGGCTTGTGTGTGTGTGTGTGTGTGTGTGTGTGTGTGTGTTCACCGCTTATTGGCTGAGCGCCGCAGATGACGTCTCAAATCATGACGTAAATCCGTCATCAATTGACCTTCGGAAAGGTGTATGATGGACGCTACCTGGAATATTTGCTCGCATGGGGGCAGTATGGCGAGACGAGAGACGTCAGAGAAGAGAGAGAGGAACGCAAAGAGACGTATAGAAGAGGAAGAGAGATAGAAGAGAGACAGAATATGACGAACGAGAGAGAGAGAGAGAGAGGAGAGAGAGAAGAGAGAGAGAAAGGATCAATATCAGAAGTAATATGATATGATCTTGATGGCAGTAGAGTAGAGAAGTATATATATGCAGTTATATAGTTACTATAGTAGTAGTAGTAGTAGTATAGTAGTAGTAGTAGTAGTAGTAGTAGTAGTAGTAATAGTAGTAGTAGTAGTAGATAGTAAGTAGTAGTAGTAGTAGTAGTAGTAGTAGTAGTAGTAGTAGTAGTAAAATAGTAGTAGTAGTAGTAGTAGTAGTCGTAGTATTAAGTAGTACTAGATAGATAGGAATAAAGAGGCTGGGAGACCTACACGTGGTATAGTTACTGTAGTAAATGTAATAGTAGTAGTAGTAGTAGTAGTAGTAGTAGTAGGAGGAGGAGGAGGAGGAGGAGGAGGAGGACCTCAGATTGGTGTTCAGCAGGACGCAAAGTCCCGGTGGACAGATTTTCATGACATTCTGAGACGTGAAATTTTTTGCAATTTTTTGATAAAATTGCAAGGGTAAGTAACCCTTGGATATTTTGGAAAAAATGTTATATCTCAGAATGTCATGAAATTCTGTCCAGCGGGGCTTTGCGTCCTGCTGAACACGAATCTGGCGTCAGTTTTCTGATGACTATAAAGCTTCACCCTATTTCACCCTATTTTGTAGTAGTAAAAGTTGTAGTAGTAGTAGTACAGCTAAGTATTAATTATTCGACCTTGGGGGGACCGAAGGTAGGTCGGATAATTGGAATAGTCGGATGTTTGGATATCACAGTAACCATAAACGTAAGGGCAAAATGGTATAAAACATAAAAGATGCAGCTCTTGAAGGCCGATCCAATAGTATATGCGAAAGTAAAATTCATGCATAAATAAAGCCACAAATTAATGTTTTCTAAAAACTAAAAAAAAAAAAGTAAAATAAATGGCCAAAACAAGACACAATGTGGTGGTGAAAAAAGTCGTTTGTTTGGACAAGTCGGATGTTTGGAGGTCGGATGTTGGGAATTTGGCTGTAGCCCCTAGTAGTAGTAGTAAAGGTTGTAGTAGTAGTAAAGGTTGTAGTAGTAGTAAAGGTTGTAGTAGTAGTATAGTAGTAGTAAAAGTCGTAGTAAAGGTTGTAGTTGTAGTAGTAGTGGTAAAGGTTGTAGTAGTAGTAGTAGTAGTTGTAGTGGTGGTCTAGCCTACAGCTTTTCTATGCTAGCAACAAGTGGAGCAAAATATCGCCTGCAGGGGCTATGCTAAACATTAAGGAAGAATAACAAAGAAATGACGATAATATATATATATATATATATATATATATATATATATATATATATTATATATATATATATATATATATATATATGCTTATATTAAATATAATATAAATATAATAAGATAATCTCCATAACCTTGCCTATATTAAAGACAATTTACCATTGCCCCACTAGCAGAGTCGGCATGACTTGTCACCCATTAGACACCCTTAGACCCAGAACGAATTTCCCCGTTACTTTGGGTACCATGTATGGTACGATTTTTAGTGACTATAAGCAATATTCTATAGCTATGACCTGTTTAAAATGAGTATCCTTGTCCACTAACAAATGTGGCATATTCAGTGACTTCGTAATTTTATGGCTGACAACAGACGATTATATATATATATTATAGCAAAGGAAAGATCTGGGTCTCAAGGGGTTAAAAAAAATAGTCGAATAGTCGAGTCGAGTATATAGAGTAGTCGTGTAAAGTAGCAGAGTGGACAGGGGCGTAGCTAGACATTTGGGGGCCCAGGGGGCTTAATTACTTCCTGGAGGGGCCCCCTGTTGTTTGGGGGGGGGGGTCAACCAGCTGGGGGTTTCGGGGAAATTTTTGGAAAATGAACATATTTTGGTGCGTTTTGACACTTTGAGACTTCTTTCAATGCCCATAAATCCTTTTTAATCCGAATTAAGAAGCCTGTGATGGTACTCACGAGACACAGCTCAAATTAAACACAAACCCCAAGGAATTTAAGCCAAGGTTGTAGCGGATCACAGGAGCTTTGTTTGATGGAGTGATGCATTTGGGGGCGATTTCAAACAGCCCCCCCTTAGCTACGCCACTGTCTGTCGATCTGTCTGTATCTCTCTCTCTCTCTGTACGTGCCTGTCTATCTCTCTCTCTCTCTCTGTGTCTGTTTATCTGCCCCTCTCTCTCTCTTCTCTCTGTCTCTCTCTCTCTCTCTCTCTCGCTCTCATCTCCTCTCTCTCCTCTCCCTCCTCTCTTCTCTCTCTCTCTCTCTCTCTCTCTCTCTCTCTCTTCTCCTCTCTCATCTCTCTCTCTCTCTCTCTCTCTCTCTCTCTCTCTCTCCTCTCTCCTCTCTCTCTCTCTCTCTCTCTCTCTCCTCTCTTCTCTCTTCTTCTCTTCTTCTCTCTCTCTGTCGTCTTCTTCTCTCTGTCTGTCTCTCTCTCTATCTTCTTCTTCTCTCTCTGTGTCTGTCTATCTCCTTCTGTTCTTGTCGTCTTCTAATTCTCTCGTGTCTGTCTATCTGCCTCTGTCTCTCTCTCTCTGTCTGTCTATCTGTACCTGTCTCTCTCTGTCTATCTGTCTCTCTCTCTGTCTATCGGTCTCTCCCCTTAGCTACGCCCCTGAGAGAGGAGTAGTCGTGGTAGTAGCTAGCAAGGTAAACAGAAAAGAGAGTCTCTTTTCGATTTACCTTGCTAGCTAGTGTCTGTCAAGTAATACTATCGTCCCCGCCTCAGCGCGCGTCACAGAGAACGTCACAGCTATTACTGCCAGACTGTTACAGACTGTATTGTAATCTGCAGCCTCCCAAACCACAGATAAACTCTAATAGAATCATTATATAAGCCTGTCATTACACCATTAACCCCTTCACGCCTACCGCAGATAACACTATAGTCGTCATGCAGTCACTTGTCACTGCACTAATGTCGCCAGGCACAATATATTACGATTTTTAGCATCACTACAGACTTACATGCCATGAGGCATGTAGTGTGATGTACATATATAAAACTACTGTGCATGCCTTTCAGTGGCCAAATACAAGGCTGTAGTGATGCTAAAATTCGTAATATTTGTGCCTGCGACTTAGTGCAGTGGCGAGTGACTGGCGCCTATATATGTCGCCAAGTCACTCGCCACTGCACTAAAGTCGCAGGAACAATATAGATTACATTACCATTAAGGTGCATCAGAAATCGTTGGTGGTGTTGATGAACATAAAGTTGAACCAACTAAATTACTAAATACTCAGAGATAAGGATTAAACTTTACTTGTCCGAAGTGACTCAAGTGCACCGCCCACCACCACCCACCCACCCACCACCCGCCACCCACACACCCCACCCACACACGCCCATCACCATCCGCCACCCACACGCCACCCACACACCACCCACACACGCCCCACCCATTCCGCCCACCACACCCCACCCACCACAGCGCCCATCACACATCCGCCCCACCACACCAACCCAACCACCACACGCCAATCACCCATCCGCCCACCACACACCCACCACACACGCCCACATACATCCGCCCACCACACACCCACCACCACACGCCCACACCACCCACCACCACACGCCCATCACCCATCCGCCCACCACACACCACCACCACACGCCCATCATAACATCCGCCCACCACACACCCACCCACCACACGCCATTCACACACCGCCCACCACACACCCGCCATGGATGTTAAACGGGGGAGATGCACTGGAGATGGAATCACAACCAGCATTCATCTAGGTTCAGGCATAAGACATAATTGGTGAAAGTAGATGTAGTAGAATACACGTAGCCTACATACGTTACAGGTCATGAAAGCATTAAACATCCTCGACGCACAGTCGTGCCATTGCTGTGTAGCAAATAGATATTCAAATAACAGTTAATAGCGCCTAAACATTTCAGTTTAATATCAAGTCCATCTATAGAGTTAGGCAAAACCTGCTAGCGCCATTCTAAGAGCCAACAATTAGATATCGATGGTAATAAGACAATCACGTACCTACTCTTGCTGTGCCTTCAATCAATGTCAACCTTAACGGAATTACTTGAGCCTCTGAAGAGGTAGCGGGGTAAGGAAGTGTACGACACTTTTACTCTCGGCAACATCAAGAAAGAGGCTTTGGCAGCGCTACAATCGGATTTTGTGATGGCACAAGCGGGGCGGAGCTTAAATACAGTATAATTTACTCCGGAAGGACACTACAAAATACGCCTATACATTTTTTTTTGTTTTTTTTTTACATAAAAAAAAGGCGTGAGGTTCATTGAGGTGAGGAGACGAAAACTCTTTCTAGCGTATTTCTAGTGCATTTCAACCCTCAATCTAGCGCTTTTACGTCCACATTACGGCACAATTTAGTCGATATTTGTTATCTATTACATATATATTAACTATACTATACATCTGCACATACATACACATACAATCCATACATACATAAAAAAGGGCGTGAGGTCAACTCGAGGGAGAGACGAAAACTTTTCTGCGTATTTCTAGTGCATTTCATACCTCACATCTAGCGCTTTTTACGTCCCACATTACGGCACAATGGCAACGCTGCTCTCTCTGTAGTCCAGCTGTCCTTGGTTACCACGAATGGCCACTATTGAAGCTCTTGTGTGTTTACAGTGCCCATAGTGAAGCCCCCTGAGTGCCCCCTGACCTCAATAGTGCCCTGCATAACCCCTAGAGGTCACGGGAATCAGCGGCCGGCCAAGGGACAGGCCTCACAGCTAGATGCAGGAATGCTGAAAGACCGCAGCCAATGGTCATGGCAGCCTCACCACACAATGCCCACACAATGGCCTCCGTCTGAGCCACTCGCTGCTTGGTGGCCCCGCAAGGGCCTCCATTGGGACCCTTCCATTACTACAGGCTTGTCACGCATGCACAGCCCTGGTAAGTAGAGTGACGTTGGGGGGGGTGGTCGGTTGATGGAAAACTCGCGATTGTGAAAACACTCGCGGACGTCGTGTGGTTCCATTTCACAAGTTCTGGGTTGCTGTTTCGGCGAGAGTTGCCTAAATGTCCAGGTCGGCGGAGTGTTCAATGTCGGCGAAAAGTCTGGGTTGGTGTTTCGGCCGAGAGTTCCTAGCGACAGTTCAGGCAACGACAGGGTTGATGAACTCGCCGATAGGAAAACACTCGCCGACGTCGCCGTTGTGTTCCTATTTTTACACTCGGCGAGTGTTTCATTACCGTGTTTCTGCATTCAGGATTAAATACCAACAACTAGCCTGAAAGTTAGGCGAGTTATGTGGTGAGGTTAGGTTAGCTTCCGGTTCATACATTATAGTTGAACCTGTCGCGAAAATGTCCAGGTCGGCGAGTGTTCCAAATGTCGCGTGAAAGTTTCTGGGTTGGTGTTTCGGCGAGAGTCTATCGGCGACAGTTCCATAACTTGTTGGTGCCTGGAACTGTCGGCGATAGAAACACTCGCGAATTCTCGCCGAAAACACGAACTGAACTCGCGTCGACGTTGGAAATGTTTTTAACCTAAACCTGAACCAATGGCACCTAACTTAACTCTCTCTCTCTCTCTCTCTCTCTCTCTCTCTCTCTCTCTCTCTCTTCTCTCTCTTCTTCTCTCTTCTCTCTCTCTCTCTCTCTCTCTCTCTCAATATCTGTCCCTATATATATATATATCTCGCTATCAATATTTCTCCCCCCCCTTCTCTCTCTCTCTCTCTCTCTCTCTCTCCTCTCTCTCTCTCTCTCTCTCTCTCTCTCTCCTATCTCTCTCTCTCTCTTCTCTCTCTATCACATATATTAGAGTGCCCTCTCGATAAGATATATATATCTTTATCGCTATCAATATATATCCCCCCCCTCCTTTCTCTCTCTCTCTCTCTCTCTCTCTCCTCTCTTCTCTCTCTCTGTCTCTCTCTCTCTCCTCTCTCTCTCTCTCCTCTCTCTCTCTCTATCAATATATCTGTCCTCTCTTCTATATATATATATCTTGCTATCCATATCTCTCTCTCTCTCCTCTCTCTCTCTCTCTCTTCTCTCTCTCTCTACTCGCTCTCTCTCTCTCTCTCTCTCTCTCTCTATCAATATATCTGTCCATCTCTCTCTATATATATCTCTTCTCTCTTGCTAATCAAATCTCTCTCTCTCTCTCTCTATCTCTCTCTCCTCTCTCTTCTCTCCTCTTCTCTCTCTTCTCTCTCATATTAACTTAACCTAACGAATCCAAGCTACGATAGTAGTACATCCCTGGAATGCACAAAACGCGGATAAACACTTGAGTAAATGTATATATTGGCTACTGTAATTCAAGAATTGGAACACTCGACGACGCGGCCAGGTTCTATCGGCGACAGTTCCAGGGCCGTGGGGTGGTTGGGACATGACTGGTCCCACCCCAACACTAACCACTTACCGTAGATAACAGTAAAGTCGCTCAGGACAACTTTTTTTTGTGTGACAGCCGTGTGGTGCGTTTAATAGTTAAATTTCTACATCCAGATTCAGGCAGTTAGAAGGGACGCTATCTGGAGAGCTGGTGTCATTTTGTGTCTTCATCTGTGTCATAGGTAGGCTTATAAATGAAAACAATGACTAAAATATCTACCAAAGTGGGCTACAAACAATAGAGTCGCCATCTAGTGTTATTTACTGAAGTGTCCTACCGCATGTCGGCGTCGCCCGGAAAAAGAACCGCGTCGTGAAATTGTAAACCGTCTATACTTGCAGGCTACAAAGCATTAAAACAACGCTGAAACAGTAGATTATACAGTCATGATTATAAAATACTGTGTATCTCTTCAGTGGACATAAAATCAGTAGTAGTAATGATATAATCGATAATATTTGGCGGCTGGCGACATTAGTGCAGGGGCGACTTACTGTTAGCTACGGTAGTTTTGATGTATGTGCTTATAACAGCATTGAAAAATATCATGGCACGTTTTTCTATGAGGGAGACATATGTGTCATGCAGTAGTTTTTGGTTGGACGGGACGTTGCATCATATTTGCATTTACATAGCGTTGAAGTCCCAAACTCGGCAACCTCGGGACTACCAGCGCCCAAGCCGAGTAATGGAATTTTTCCGACTTTAGAACGTAGATATATTAGGGGAAAAAAAAATGGTTTGGGAGCCCCATAATACCCATAACGGAACTGTAGAAGTACACAAAATAACAGTGTACAAACTCTACAGTCACAAAACAACACTGAACAATAACACACAAACAAATCGGCAGGAGAAACCCAGCGGCCTAGTGTGGTGGCACCCCAGCGGCCTAGTGTGGTGCAAACCCAGCGGCCTAGGGTGGTGGCACACAAGCGGCCGACGACACGGCAAACTACGCCAGGGTTTTGGGTGAGTCTGCCGGGTTATGGAAAATCCCGAACATAAGCCGAGTTTTGGGTGTTGCCGAGTCTGGGATGCCGGTTTGGAACTTCAACAGTATATCTGAGACTGAGAGAACAAAATATCGTAATATTTCCGAAGTAAGGTTAGGTACATTATATTCAGCTGGATAATAAGTGAAGGAAAAATAGCGTATATTCCATATCCAATGTTTTAATTAGATATTCATGCAATTCCCTAGCAGAGGCGTGGTTTGTGGATTAATATACATGGACTTAGCCAAACCCTAACGGCGGCCCTGCGTCAGCAAGGAGGGGCGCGTCGGCACCCTCGGAGTCCTTCAAGGTGTCGAGGCTCCTGGAAGGCTGTGGGGGGCGGGGCGCGGCGATCCCTGTTCCTGGTCCCGTTGTCAGTTCTATGTTTTAAGTGTGATAAAGGGATTTAATAAAGAGAGGTAGGAAAGTTCTTACGGCTTTTACAAGGGTAGAAACAAGAAGTCACGGATGCAAGCTTGGACAAGGGCGTCGATTTAGAAAGGAAATAGGGAAAAAAACTGGTTACAAATAGGGTGGTGAATGATTGGCATGATCAGTAGACAAGGTAGTAGTGTGGAGTCATTAGGAAGCTTTTAAAAGGAGGCTATGGATGTAGTAGGAGTAGTAGTATAGTCATTGGGAGCTTAAACGGAGGGGTCCAGGTTATGGAGTATTAGCAGTTAGTAGTAGTAGTAGTAGTAGTGTAGTAGTAGTAGTAGTAGTAGTAGTAGTAGTAGAGGGTTAGGAGGAGTTCATTAGGGAGCTTTAGAAGGCGGTGACAGTGTTATGGATGTATAGCAGTAGTAGTAGTAGTACAGTAGTAGTAGTAGTCAGTAGGAGTAGTAAGTAGAAGGATCATAGGGAGCCTTTAGGAGGAGGGCTGACCAAGTGTTATGGTGTAGTAGCAGCCGTATTAGTAGCTAGTAGTAGTAGTGAGTAGTAGTTAGTGGGAGTCATTAGGAGCTTTAGAAGGAGGTGGACAGTGTTATGGATGTGGATGAAAGGTGGATGTAGGTAGTGTTAAGTGACAGGAACTACCACGTGTACGAGGCCTCCCAGCCCTCTTGTAGCTTCTCTTTTTTCCTCATGTTCGTATGTTCTTCATGCATCACTAGTCACAAGTAAAGGACTGAAGAAACTAGAAAATGTCAGATTAAAGTCTACACCCGTTATGTAGGTATAAATCCTTATGACTATTTCTATGACGCAGTTACACACTTATAGGAGTTATAGTGCATAACTATTTGGTGAGTTTATTCTTATAGATTTATTGCCACGCTGGCTTCGCTGCTGTCGCTGAGACCCTAAGACCCGTGGAACAAGTTTCCGCCAAAAGTGTATAACTACTCCTAAATAATGTTCCGCGATTGAGCTGCAAAATTTGAATGCAAAGTAGTGCCTGTCAAAAATCAAGGTGGTCGTCGGAGATTTTTTTTTGCGTAAAAACAAAAGCCCTTAATGCGTAATTAGGTAAACTACTCCTAATTATTGTGGGATGGAGCTGACATACGGACATTGCAGTATGCTGTCAAAATCAACGGGGGTCTGTGGAACAAACTGTTGGCAATAGACAAAGCCCTTAATGAGTAATTAGCGTTAAACTATCCCTAATTTGTGCTACCTTGATTGTGGGATTGAGCTGACATACGACATGGCAAGTAGTGCTGTCAAAATCAACGGAGGGTTCTGTGGAACAAACTGTTGGCATAGAACAAGCCCTTAATGAGTAATGAGCTGTGAATGAGTTAATTGGCTGTCAACGTGGCCCTTTCACGTTCCAGCCCCAAGAAATGAGTCCACAAGCAAAGGCCCGAGGCGCACAGTCTACACTTGATTACTTCACTGGGCCACCATAGAGGCACCTATAGAGGGGACCATTCAACTTGGCCTTACAGTCATGCGGATATTACTAGGTTCCACCCCAAACAACAATTTTCGGATGCGTCTTAGCTTTTCTGGTTTGTGTTGTTAGGTGTTTGAATGAATCTGCTCACCGTTTATGTCGCAATTTTTTTTTTTTTTTTGTATTGCCAAGAAGTGACTAGTGGTGATTACGGGAATGAGTACACTGTCCTCACGTCCTCTTGTATCATGGGGCAATCTTATCTTTACCCCTGGAGACCCAGAACGTAATTTCCATGTAATGTGTACCATAGATGATTTGTAGTGACTATAAGAACATATTTATGTTTATAGATATCAGGCCGCCTAGATTGAAACGGCACAAGCGCGACTATAAAAAAAAACCACACGCCACTTGCTATGGCAAATAAAACAACCATTACATATCTTCAATTGTGCTGATTTACTTGAAAACACTTTTAGGTGCATTTTTTTCATTGATAAAAAGTGGCGCTGTTGTGGCGTTTCCTATCTTGATTTTCTAGATTAAACTTAAGCGCAGTTTTTCTCAGTGTTTTAAAAAGTGGCGCTTGTGGGCTGTTTCATATCTTGATTTCTTAGATTAAACTTAAGCGCGTTTTTCTTCAGTGTTTTAAAAGTGGCGCTGTGCCGTTTCATATCTTGATTTTCTCTAGATTCAAACTTTAGCGCGTTTTCTCAGTGTTTTAAAAGTGGCGCATTGTGGCGTTTCATATCTTGATTTTCTTAGATTAAAACTTTAAGCGCGTGTTTTCTCCGTGTTTTAAAAGTGGTGCTTGTGCTGTTCATATCTTGATTTTCTTAGATTAAACTTTAAGGCGTTTTTTCAGTGTTTTAACAATTGGCGCTTGTGCCGTTTTCATATTCTTGATTTTCTTAGATTAAACTTTAAGCGCGTGTCTAGCACAGTGTTTAAAAGTTCTGGCGCTGTGGCGTTCATATCTTGATTCTCTTAGATTAAACTTTAAGCGCGTTTTTCTCCGTGTTTTAAAAGGTGGTGCTTGTGCTGTTTCCATATCTGATTTCTTAGATTAAACTAAGCGCTTTTTCTCCCAGTGGTTTTAAAAGTGGGCCGTTGTCTTTAAAGCGCGTTTTTCTCCGGGTTTTAAAAAGTGGCGCTGGTTTTTCTTTTTTATTTTTATCTGGCGTTTCATATCTTGATTTTCTTAGATAAAACTTAAGCGCGTTTTTCTCCGTGTTTAAAAAGTGGCGTTGTGGCGTTCATATCTTGATTTTCTTAAGATAAAACTTTAAGCGCGTTTTTCTCGTGTCTTTAAAAGTGGGGCGCTTGTGGGCGTTTCATAGCTTGATTTCTTAGATAGAACTTTAAGCGCGTTTTTCTCAGTGTTTAAAAGTGGCGCTTGTGGCGTTTCATATCTGGAATTTTCGTAGATAAAACTTTAAAGCGCGTTTTTCTCGTGTTTTAAAAGTGGCGCTTTGTGGCGTTTCATATCTGGATTTATTAGATTAAACTTTAAGCGCGTTTTTCTCATGTGTTTAAAAGTGGTGCTTGTGGCGTTTCATATCTTGATTTCTTAGATTAACTTTAAGCGTTTTTTCTCAGGTTTTAAAGTGGCAGCTTGGGTGGCTTTTCATATCTGATTTCTTAGATTAAAACTTTAAGCGCGTTTTCTCCGTGTTTTTAAAAGTGGCGCTTGTGGCGTTTCATAATCTTGAGTACGTAGATTAAACTTAAGCGCGTTTCTCAGTGTTTTAAAAGTGGCGCTTGTTGCCGTTTCATATCCTGATTTTCTTTAGATAAACTTTAAGCGTTTTTTTTCGTGTTTAAAAGTGGCGCTTGTGGCGTTTCATATCTTGATTTTCTTAGATAAAACTTTAAGCGCCGTTTTTTTCCGTGTTTTAAAAAGTGGGCGTTTCGTATCTTGATTTTCTTAGATAAAATTTAAGCGCGTTTTCTCAGTGTTTTAAAAGTGGCGATTGTGCCGTTTCATATCTTGATTTTCTTAGATTAAACTTTGTAAGTGCGTTTTTCTCAGTGGTTTTAAAAGTGGCGCTTGTGCGTTTCAATTCTAGCGCCTGATATGACCTGTTTAGTAAATTAGTATCTTGGACTAACTAATTTGGGAGTATTCAGTTACTTTTCGTCATTTTACTCACCCCAGTTCAATGTCGTTAGCATTGGATTTTACAATACTCGTATATTGAAACTAGACCCTAATTTACACATCTCGTATCAATCTGATTCTCGTATACCGAATGCTAGTATAACGGGACCCTCCTTGTCGACTAAACTAATTGGTAATATTCAGTGCTTTTCGTTAATTTTATGGCTCCACAACACACTGCAATTTTGTATAGCCAAGGAAAAGATCTGCGTGAAGGACTTAAAAACATGAATAATGGTACCGAAAACCAGGGGGGGCGGGGGTCATCCACCACCCTGCACTTGGTAACACACTTACGGTTAGGGGCAATGAGGGGTCGGAAAGGACGGAAGGGGACACTTACTTCTGTGCACGCTTTTATTACACACTACTCTACTATGTCACAAATCACTTGTTTCTCTCACCAAGGCACACAGACCAACACCCAACGAGTCACTGTCTCTCTCAGGGGGCGCCGCCCTTGCCCTCACACGGGAAAGGGGCGGGGACACAGGCCAACACCACGAGTCACTGGTTCTCTAGGGGCGCCGCCCTTGCCCTCACACGGGAAAGGGGGGACACACGCAACACCCACGAGTCACTGTCTCTATCAGGGGCGCCGCCCTTGCCCTCACACGGGAAAAGGGGCGGGAACACAGGCCAACACCAACGGAGTCACTGTCTCTCTCAGGGGCGCCGCCCTTGCCCCACAAGGGAAAAGGGGCGGGACACACGCCAACACCCACGAGTCACTATCTCTTCAGGGGCGCCGCCCTTGCCCTCAACACGGAAAGTCGGCACGTGACACACGCCAACACCCACGAGTCATGTCTCTCAGGGGCCGCCGCCCCTTGCCCTCACACGGGGAAAGGGGCGGGACACACGCCACACCACGAGCCACTGTCTCTCAGGGGCGCCCGCCCTATGCCCTCACACGGAAGGGGGGACACACGCCAACACCTCACGATGTTCACTGTCTATCGGGGCGCCGCCCTGGCCCTGACGCGCCCACGGAAACACAGGATCACACCAGCGCACACAGACACACACCCACTGTTCTTCCGTTGACTATTACACGGCCGTCCCAACCCCACACCCGTCGACTCAACACACTGGGTAGGCGCGCTACCCCCACTGTACAGGGCGCCGCCCTAGGCGCCGTGGACCCTACCCCACAGGTCGCCGCCACTGACTTTCAGCCACGCCGTGCCCCAACAGGGCACTCTGTCCCCTTTCGTCAGGAACGGGGAGGGTCTTTTCAGGACGGGGTTATGCGGGGCGCCGCTGTCACGGTAATCCTTGGTGGGCGGGGAGCCTCTGTCCACGCCTAGCTGTGTATATTCTACCAACTATGCCGTCTGCTCGCCAAGCCAGCACCACTTCCCCGGTTCCCCCCCATTACTGGGCCAATGGGAGGAAATGGACGTGGTGACCCGATACCCTGGTTCCAACACCACGGCGAGGCCCCAGAGGTTACAGCGGTAAGGGCCCTTGCCTTTTGTCCGCTAGTACCCACGAAAAAGGCCTTCGTAACACATAATTTTGGCATCTATAATTTTACTGTCAGTTGGTTTTTTTCCTGGGCCTCCATGACGTGTTTCTTCTGCTGTCTGGGTCTTTATAAGTTGTTTCTCTTATTCTATCCTTATTAGTTTTTTCTTTCTCTTTCGTCTTATTTTCTATGGGCATCCAAAAAACTGTTGATTGTTCTTTTTGCTTCTTCACATTCCCCCTCCCACACAAATACTCCCACACATATCCTCTTCCTCCTCTTAGGAAGGTTGTTGTAGCCTTCTTCCCTCCTCTAGGTAAGGTTGTTGTAGCCTACTTTCCTCTAGGTAAGGTGGTTGTAGCCTCTTCCTCCTATAGGTAAGGTGGTTGTAGCCTTCCTTCCTCCTCTAGGACGGTTGTGTAGCCTCTGTCCTCCTATAGGTACAGGTGGTTTTAGCCTCTTCCTCCTCTAGGTAAGGTGGTGTCAGCCTCATTCCTCTCCTCGGTAAGGATGGTTGTAGCCTCGTCCTCCTCTAGTAAGGTGGTGATAGCCTCTTCCTCCTTAGGTAAGGTTTGTTGTAGCCTCTTCCATCCTATAGGTAAGGTGGTTGAAGCTCTTCTCCTCTAGGTAAGGTTGTTGTAGCCTCTTCCTCCTTAGTAAGGTGGTTGTAGCCTCTTCCTCCTCTAGTAGGTTGTTGTAGCCTACTTCCTCCTCTAGTAAGGTGTTGTAGCCTCTTCTCCTATAGGTAAGGTGTGTAGCCTCTTCCTCCTCAGGTAAGGTGGTTGTAGCCTCTTCCTCTCTATGTAGGTTGTTGTAGCCTCTCCTCCTTTAGGTAAGGTGGTTGTAGCCTCGTCCTACTCTAGGTAAGGTTGTTGTAGCCTTCCTTCTCCTTAGGTAAGGTTGTTGTAGCCTCTTCTCCTTAGATTTAAGGTGGTTGTAGCCTCTTCCTCCCTCCTAGTAGGGGTTGTAGCCTCTTCCTACTCTGAGTAGGTGGTTGTTAGCCTCTTCTCTCATCTAGGAAGGTGTTGTAGCCTCTTCATCTCTAGGGTAAGGTTGTTGTAGCCTCTTCCTCCTCTAGGTAAGGTGGTTGTAGCCTCTTCCCCTCTAGGTTAAGGTGGTTGTAGCCTCTTCCTCCTATAGTAGGTTGTTGTAGCTCCTCCTCCTCTAGGTAAGGTTTGTTGTAGCCTCTTCCTCCTCTAGTAAGGTTGTGTCAGTCCTCTTTCTCCTCTAGGTAAGTGTGTAGCCTCTTACTCCTCTAGGTAAGGTTGTTGTAAGCTCTCTCACCTAGGTAAGTAAGGTTGTTGTAGCCTCTTCCTCCTATAGGGTAGCGTTGTTGTAGCCTCTTTCTCCTCTAGGTAAGGTGTTGTAGCCTCTTCCTCCTCTAGGTAAGGTTGTTGTAGCCCTCTTCCTCCTCTAGGTAAGGTGTGTTGAGCCTCACACTTTTCTTTCTTTCATACTGTCCAGGCTGTTCCACATATTCAAGGCCCGTTCGGGATAGCTATGGGATGTTAACCCTTCACGATCAGATCTTTCTTGGCTATATAAAAGGTCTGTTGTTAGCCATAAAATAAGTTGAAACAGTCACTGACTATACCATAGTTAGTTAGTGGAAAAGGATACTAACAGGTCATAGCTATAAAACATTGCTAATAGTCCACTGAAAAAGCGTTAATGGTACACAAATTTACAATGGCAATTTGCGTTTGGGCCTCAATGGGTAAGCAAACTCCTGAGTTCCATGCTCTTATCCATTGCTTTCTGAAAAATGTACCACAGTTCTGTGCTTTAACATCCAATTTTTTTGGCGTTTAATGAATTTATATGAAAGATGATTTTACAACTCTACTCAAGCAACCATCAAGATATTTTTTACACAATATTTTTATGGTATATAAACAAGATGGGGATTTTTTTTTTTTTCTTTTTTTTTTTTTTTTTTTGTTTTTATCATACATCTTGATGTGCCTATAAGCACCTGTAGGCATGGTGACCAGGGGCTCGCGATGGCAGGCCCGGGGGTCCTTGAGGGCTGTGATGGGTTGGGTCCTCGCCCGTGGTTGGTGCAGGCAGGCTAGTTATAGTGACGCTGTGATTAAGAGGCTCATGCCGCCCGCCTGTGTCATCCCATGCACTCACAATCCAAGGTAGAGGTGATAGGGCAGGGCTGTGTGGTTTTCTTAGGCCACTCCACGTGCTGAAAGGTTTGGTTTTTCTTCGGGGATCGAACTCGGGTCACCGAGAACGCCAGGCGGAGACGCTAACCACTCCCGCACTGCCTATACCTTAGATAGGGTAGTCTTATGTTCTATGTTTTGCTGTTCCTATGTTCTTATGTTTCTATGTTCCATGCAGGTTTCAGGCTACACCGGGACCAGCCAGTGATGTTTAGTTCATGTTCCCTGCAGGTCGGCTAGGACCAGGACCAGGTATAGTATTATGTTCTATGGTTTAATGTTCCTATGTTCCTGGCAGGTTCTGCCTGACCAGGACCAGGCGGAGCACGGGCTGCCCGCGGCTGACGTGTGACGGGGACGGTGATGGGTGACCACTGAACGGTGTCCCTGGAGGTGGACTTTCCCTGCCAGTCCATGGACAATACCGCACATTTAACGGCGTACTCCAAAAAACGTGCCGACCAATGTACAACCGCGCATTATTACATTATACTGAGAGGCAAAAACTATCTCCCAGCGATGAAAAACTGTCGCAGTAAGAACATTGTAACCCCTTCACGCCCAGATCTGTCTTGGCTATAAAAAATTGTCTGTTGTCGAGCCTAAAATACGAACAGTGACTTTCATATACCACATGAATGCATTTTTTTTACCATGTTACTGAGCTTATTTATATTTATTTATTTATAGGCTTATTATATTTATTTATTTATAGGCTTATTTATATTTATGTATTTATAGGCTTTATTTATATTTATTATTTATAGGCTTTATTTATATTTAATTTATTTATAGGCTTTATTTATATTTATTATTTATAGGCTTTATTTATATTATTTATTTAATAGCTTTAATTATAGGCTTATTATAATTATTTATTTATAGGCTTTATTTATATTTATTTATTTATAGGCTTATTATATTTATTTATTATAGGCTTTATTTATCATTCCTATTTATTTAATAGGGCTTTAAGCTTCTATTATTTATTTATTAGGCTTTATGATATTTATTTATTTATAGGCTTTATTTATATTTATTTATTATAGGCTGTATTTATATTTATTTATTTATAGGCTTTATTTAAAATTTATTTTTTATAGGCTTTATTTTATATTTATTTCTTTATAGGCTTTATTTATATTTTATTTATTTATTAGGCTTTATTAATGTATTATTTCTAGCTTTATTTATATGTTATTTATTTATAGGCTTTATATATTTATTTATTTATAGGCTTTTATTTATATTGATTTATTTATAGGCTTTATTTATATTTATTTTATTTATAGGCTTTATTTATATTGATTTATTCATAGGCTTTATTTATATTTATGATTATTATAGGCTTTATTTATATTTCTATTTATTTTATAGGCTTATTTATATTTGATTCATTTATAGCTTTATTTTATATTTATTTAATTATAGGCTTTATTTATATTTATTTATTTTATAGGCTTTATTATAGGCATTTATTTATAATTTATTTAGTTATTAGGCTTTATTTATATTGATTTATTTATAGCTCTTATTTATTATTGATTTATGTATAGGCTTTATTATATTAGTTATTTATAGGCTTTATTTATATTTATTATTTATAGGCTCTATTTATATTATTTATGTTTGGTTTATAGGCTATTTATATTTATTGATTTCATAGCTTTATTTAATTTATTATTTATAGGCTGTATTTAAATTTATTTATTTTATAGGCTTTATTTATATTTATTATTTATAGGCTTTATTTATATTTATTTATTTATAGGCTATATTTATAGTTATTATTTATAGGCTTATTATATTTATTTATTATAGGCTTTATTTATATTATTATTTATAGGCTTTATTTTATATTTATTTATTTAGAGGCTTTATTTATATTTATTTATTTATAGGCTTTATTATATTTATTTATTTATAGGCTTTATTATATTTAATTGATATTTAAATTCTGTTCTGGTCTCAAGCAGGTTAATTAATCCCTGCCCTTGCTAGATGGGGCAACGCCAACAACCCGCTACCTGCCCTTCCTGCCGCCAATTACGGAGATGGTGTGGCCGTCCCGCGCCCAGGCCACCTGGGGGACTTTCTGCCGTGGGCCGCGCCATCAGCCTGGGCCCTGCACCGGGAGCCATTGACACACACCAACAAGTTTTATGACCTCGTGGCGGCAGTGTTTTGGGCGTTCATATCCCCGCCTTGTCACACCACAGATGAAGGGTGAGAACATGGAAAAGACCCCACAGATGTGGTGTGTGTGTTACCTAGTTGTATTTACCTAAATCCTACCTAACGACCTAACCTACCTTACCTTACATAACCTAACCTACTGGACCTAACCTAACCACCTACCTAACTTGACCTAAACTTACCTTACCTTACCTTACCTTAACCTAAACTAACCTACCAAAACCCTACCTACTTACCTTACCTAACTAAAACCTAACCTAACCACCTAACCTAACTTAACCTAACTTGACTTGACTTGACCCTAACCTTACCTTACTACACCTAACTTGACCTAACCTTACCTAACCTAACCTAACTTGACTAAACCTAACCTAAAACTGCACTGCTGACCTTACCTTAACTTACCTAACCTAAACATAACCTAGCCTAGCCTAGCCTAACTAACCTTTTACGCGACCCAGTGGATCAGGGGCCCCCGCGAAGGGAATGGTGAAAACATGGTTCTGTGCGATGTCTCGTTTCTTTACCGTTCACCGCGGGTGCTACGATATCCCCCCGTCGCCGCTTCAAAACCTTTGGACGGTACCATTACGTGACGGAAGACACCTCCCTTTTCTTACCTAAGGGAGAATATTTGACAATCTGGCCTTTAGTCCCGTCCCTACCACTGAGGTGGCAACACGCGTCTCTGCATTAACACTGACCTATCATGAACGCTTCTGAATATAAATATATATTTACTATAACGCGTTCAGCTCACAATTGTTTCTAACCACAGCCACACCTTACCCATCAAAGTTATGCAATGGATGGATCTTACAATTGTATCCCCGGATTTCAATTAATCTAGCAAAATTTTTTTTGCTTTCGGATTGTCTGGCTGCTCAAAAATATTCCAAAATGACGAAAATCTTTTTTTTTGTTATTTTGCCGCAAAACTATGTATGAACTGAAAAACTTTATGGAAGTAACAAAGGTTCATTCTTGAGGTGTTCTACATGATGCAGTAATCGGCTTGTCAAAACACCTCATGGTTGTCGAGAAAAATTGATATTTTGTATAATGTACGAATATGCTATTTTCTCGGTATTTACCAATCAATATTTTGTTGCTCATGCAAATAATAGCCCTTTGCTCTGCTGACATTGTATCTATATTACATGTTGCATCTATCTGCCATAGTTTTTTATTTATTGAAAAAAATGGGAGAGATTAAAAAAAAATCAAGGCATACACCCTTGCAAATTTGCAATATTTTTAGAAAAATAGATTTGCTGAAAATTAGTTGCTTGCAGTTATCGGGCATGCTGGACACGAATCCTGGCGTCAGTTCTCAGTTACAATTGATAGAAGTCCTATTTCAGCAATTACAATGGACATGATTACTTCAGATAGCCTTAAAAAAAAAAAAAACCACAAATTAGACAGATACTTACTAGAAGACATAACAATATGCTATGCATTGCTAGATTAATCATGACTTCAATACAACGATCAGTAGTTAGTATTTCAGCTATTAGTATAGTAGTATTAATCCTATTTGAGCCACCCATTCGCGATTGTCAAAGTACTTATAAACCTAGGGAATACATATAGCAATCCTGTGGGACTTCTAATGCCCTACCAGGACTATTACCACCACCTCCTACTACTACTACTACTACTACTAATACTACTACTAATACTACTACTACTACCACTACTACTACTATATATATACTACGACTATTACTACTACTACTACTACTACTACTACCTACTATACTACTACTACTACTACTATACGACCACTACTACTACTACGTTTACTACTATACTAAGACCACTGACTACTACTACTACATACTACTTACCACTACTACTACTACTAATACTACTACAACCACTTATAATATTACCACCTACTACTACTACTATACTACTTACTACTATACTACTACTCTCCTACTACTACTACTTACTCACTACTACTAACACTTACTACTAATTACTACTACTTACTAATTACTACTACTACTACTACTAATACTAACTACTACTACTACTACTACTACTACTACTACTACTACTACTACTACTACCACTAGCTACTATTACCACCTACTACTACTACTACTACTACTAATACTACTACTAATACTACTACACACTTACTTACTACTACTACTACTACTACTACCACCACTACTACTATTACCGCCACTACTTACTAATACTATACTATACTACTACTACTACTACTACTCTACAACTTCTACTACTACTACTACTACTACTACTACTACACTACTACTACTATACTACTATTACCCCTATATACTACACTTACTACTAGTATACTAACTACTACTACTATACTATTGACTTACTACTACCACTATATTACTAATACTAATACATTACTACTACTACTACTATACTACACTATTACTACCACTACTACTACTACCCTACTAGTACTACCACTACTACTACTACTACTACTACTACTACTACTACTAGAAATACTACTTACTACTACTACTAATACTACTACTACTACTACTTACTTATACTACTATACTAATACTCTACTACATATTACCACCACCTACTACTACTACTATACTACTACTACTATACTACTACACACACTACTATTACCACTACTACTAGCTACTACTACTACTACATACTTACTACTACTAATACTACTACTACAAACTTTTATCTATTACACTACTACTACTACTACTACGTACTACTACTACTACTACTACTACTCAATACTACTACGTACTACTACTATTCACCACCTACTACTACTACTACTAATACTACTACTACTACTACCATACTACCACTATTACCAATACCACTACCTAACTTACCACGACTACTACTACTACTAACTACACTACTTACTACTTACTACATACTTACTACTTACTACTACTACCACTACTACTACTACCACTACCACTACCACTACCACTACCACTACTACTACTACTACTACTACTACTACTACTACTAATGCTACTACTACTACTACTTACTAGTCTCTTTCTCTCTCTCCAGTGGCAAATTTACATACATACAACTTCTCTCTGTCTGTCTGTCTGTCTCTCACACTCACACGAAAACATTTCTCCTCTCTCTCTCTCTCTCTCTCTCTCTCTCTCTCTCTCTCTCTCTCTCTCTCTCTCTCTCTCTCTCTCTCTGGAGGTGGCGATTGCTTGATAGGCCGCGGGTCCACGCCTGGGAAGGTGTTAAAATATGCATTCTGGCTGTTTTTCAGGCTCAAATTCACTCCTGGCACACAATATTTATACCTATATATTTTTTTTGGAAAGTAGGCGGCGCAAGTTTGTGAGCAGAACGGTAATTGCGCCGTCTAGCGCCTTGTTTTAAAGACATGGCTATCACATCAACTACTCTAGAGAGAGACAGAGAGAGTGTGTGGAGAGGTTTTGTTTTGTTTTGCTTTTTTGGCCACAACCCCATTTTCATCCACATTTCATCCACCTCCAGGGCGTGGTGGATGAGCAGACGTCAGGTGGATAGAGAGAGTGAGAGTATACATAGTTTTTTTTTTTTTTAGCACAACCACATTTCATCCACCTCCAGGGCGTGGTGGATGAGCAGACGTCAGGTGGAGAGAGAGAGAGAGTATACATAGTTTTTTTTTTTTTTTTTTAGCACAACCACATTTCATCCACATTTCATCCACCTCCAGAGGCGTGGTGGGATGAGACAGACGTCAGGGTGGATAGAGAGAGAGACAGAGAGTATACATTAGTTTTTTTTTTTTTTTTAGCACAACCACATTTCATCCACATTTCATCCACCTCCAGGGCGTGGTGGATCGAGAGACGTCAGGTGGATAGAGAGAGAGAGAGAGTATACAGTTTTTTTCTTTTTTTAGCACAACCACATGTTTCCTCCACATTTCATCCACCTCCAGGGCGTGGTGGATGAGCAGACGTCAGGTGGAGAGAGAGAGAGAGAGCATATATATAGTTTTTTTTATTTTATTTATTTTTTTACCTCATCCACTTTTCATCCACATTTCATCCACCTAGAGAGCGTGGTGGATGAGCAGACGTTAGGTGGAGTGAGAGAGAGAGAAAGAGTATATATATGTTTTTATTTTATTTTTATTTTTGACCGAATCCACTTTTTCATCCACATTTCATCCACTTAGAGAGCGTGGTGGATGAGCAGACGTCCGCAGTGGAGTGGATTGTGGTTCGGCTTCCAGTGTTTACGTGTTCACCATCCCCGACACATGGTGGAGGACAACCCACCCCCCCACCCACCCACCTTCACCCCCCTCCACCCCAACGCCCCTCCCTCCACTGTGGATGTGGTGGCCGCGGCGATACCTGGTAAGTGGAGGCACAGGTGGGAGAGTGGAGAGAGACTGTTGTGGACTTTATTTAAGTATAATATTATTATTAATACTGGTGGTGGTGGCCTCTTGTAGTTCTTTATTTCTAACATGTCCTATGCGCTAATATCCTTATTTCATACCTCCATGGCTGTGGTGGTAGTGTGGTGGAGCCCCGTTGTCATGGTAACGGGTGGCGGCCATCATGTTTGTTTACATCTGTCAGCCAATCAGCGCGCGGTATTTCCACTAAGCCACGCCCCCTTCCCGCCACATTCCCAACATTAAAACCGCTCCTAACTCATGATTCAGTAATAAATAGCCATTATTATACGTTATTTAGCATGTAATTAGGTCTGTAGTATCTTCCTGTCATCTTTTTTTGGCGCTAGGTTGAATTTGGATTATTTTGATATAAAATGTTGAGGGTAATACTGGCCATATGTCGACGAATATCAGTTCACTCTCTCTCTCTCTCTCTCTCTCT
>JACEEZ010020659.1:0-32334 GCA_016584305.1 Chionoecetes opilio | reverse complement strand
AAAAAAACAAACCCAATTTTTTTGGGGGGGGGGGGAAAACCCCCCCCACCCCAACCAATTAATCCCCCCAAAAAAGGCAAATATGCCCTTTTAAAAAAAAAGGGTTGATGGATCATAAAACTTTGCCTGGCTGCCTGGCCTGTAACCTCACTACTCACTCAGACATCCTACTAACCCAAAAAGAGGAGGAGGAGGTCCAAATAATGTCGAAGTCCGAAAATGAGGGGTCCGGATACAGGGGGTTTCTGTACTTCTAATACTCTACAGGGGGGTCCCGAAGATACGACATTTGGGTTCAACCTGGCATATCGTAAACAATCTCGTATAACAAAACACAAAAACTAATGGAAAAATTGGGGTTTGGGGTTTCCAGACCCCATAAATTTTTAAAAAAAAGAATTTTTTTTAAATCTAAAAAAAACTATGCAACCACAACAAACACCAGCCTATATTACCCACCTTACTACCTATTCTGTAAAAAAAAGCTTCTGAAAGAAAAATAGCCAAAAAATAACATAACGCACTTTAAACAAACAAAAACTGCAAATAACAAAAAAGACGTTTTTAATGTATGGGAACCCACGGATACAAGAGAAGGTGGGTTGGGGTCCCAAGGTTGGGGCCACACACCTGTAATTACCCCAAAAGGTCGGCCGACCCATATGTTTTAATTACCCTTCGGGGCACCCCCTTGCTAGGGGTGCCCCACTGCGGCCCCAAGGTTGAGCCGCAAAAACCTGCAATTACCCCTAAAGTCGGCCGCACCTTTTGTTTAAATTACCTTTCAGGTCACGGCTTGCAGGGGTGACCTCACTGGGGTCAACCAAATCCCCCTTTTTTTAAACCTGGAGTGGTAGGGCACGCATTTTGAACTTGATAATTTTACTCACCCCCATTTTGATGTCGTATCATTGGATTTTCGACCCTCTATATTGAAAATAGATCCTAATTTACACATTCGACATTGGGTTTCTCGTATACTGAATGCCGTATACGGGACCCCCCTGTATCCTGTTGTACCCAAAAAACCCTCTTGAAAAAAATGAGGGGTATTTGGCGGGTTTTAGTGGGGGGGATACTCGGGGCGGGGGGCGAGAGGCGAAGCGTTTTGTCCTAATGAGCGGGGAGCGCCGGGGTGGGAAGGGGTTAAAGTTAAATTTCTTTAAAATATCATTTTTTTCTCTTCTCAGTTATTACGGCTATGGATCTAAAATTTGACTGGGATTATTTCGGCTTAGCAATTTTAGACATAAAAAATCATAACAATCCCTGAAATTAGAAATGGTGTGCGCTCCCCTTAAGTGTTTTTTTGGTTCCCATAAAGGTCGAACTCGGGTCAGCGAGAACGCCACTGGGAAACACTGCCTCGCTACCGCCTCCCCCCCAATGTTGGGGGCAAACGCAATAAAATTATAGAAAGACAGCATTTAAGTGCTCTGGGGGATTTTTCCATATCCTTATTCCTTTTGAGTGGACGTCTAATGAACACTTTTGAAAAATGCAGGGTTGAATCATCATTGGGGTGGATAGGCCTTGATTTAAAGATTTAGAAATCTTTAAATAAATAAGGGGAAAAGGGGGGCGTAGGACAAACCCCCTGAAGACACTGCTATTGATAGATTTGGGGGAAGAAAAATTAAATCTACATAGTTGCAATAAAAAATGGTTTGAAAGGAAATTTAAGGTAAAAGGTGCAAGAGAAGGTTTGCAATGATGAGGGTTTTTGGAAATTTTAAAAATTTTTGTGCCAGACTTTAAAAAGTTTTTTGATATGTAAAAGGGGAAACCCAAAAAAATTTTCACGAAAGCCGTAAAGGGGGAACCAAGATTCATTGGGAAAGCTGAAGATACCCATAGCTCCCCTTTAAAAAACCGACTGACATCAATAGAAGATGTGAGCAATAGATGCTTAAGACTATTTTTTTGTGAATTCAAAAATTTTAAAAAAAGCAGGAAGCAAAGCGTAGGACAGTAGTTTGAAGGATTAGAAAGGTCATCCTTCTTAGGGAAAAGGTTGGATGTTAGCAAATCAAAAAGATGGAAAAAAGATGGAAAAGTTTGACCAGGGAGGTGTAAACAAGAACACTTTTTTTAGAACAACAGGGGGAAATCTGTCAGGACTTAAGCCTTCCGGGGTTCAGCCGAAATGGGAAAAAAAACCACATCTAAAGGGTCTTAATACAGACCCCTAAAAAAGTCAAGGATGGAAGGAAAAAGGAACAACCCTTCATCAAACCCGAGTGAATTTTACCAATTTTTTTTGCAAAAAAGTTCCTTAGAAATTGGGACACTGGGACCTCTGGGGGAAGCATGAGGGAAAGGCAGAAAAAATTTTTTTAGAGATGTTTTTACTAATGCTAGAAATCCCCGGGGTTTGATTCAGAGTCTGGGGTACAGTATTTAATTAAATTTAAAATGTTCTTCAGGGGAATATACAGGGGGGTCCCGTTTTACAGCATTCGTATACGGAAAACCGATGAACAGATGTGTAAATTAGGGTCTATTTTTAAAAACGAGATCGAAAATCCAATTTAAAAATTCAAACTGGGGTGAGTAAAATTACCAAGTTATTTTACTAAAGTAAATTTAAAAATTATTTACTAAAATTATAAACATTTTTCTGACATATGATTTACCTAAGGTTTTCGTAATCAATCTGAAATAACGGGAACTGGGCCAACACTCTCGAGACTGGGATTAGCAAGGTAGGAATTCCAGGCTCGCTTTTTTATTGTTTGGTATGCTATGAAATATAAATTTTTCTAGGTGAATTAACATATGATTGCATTTGGTGGTATCATTTATATTATGATAAAGAGATGAAAAACAAACAAGGGACTCCTCCACGTCTGGGAGCCGGCCTTTGGCAGCAGCAGCAGCGCATGACCGGGCCCCTGAACCCCTGAGGTGGATATCAACACCATTAGACCAGGGAGATAGATATCTTTGGGATATTTATAGGGAGAGAGAACCCCTTGAGGAAACCTATGACCCTGGTGATATCCTTGGTGGGTATCACAGGGGTGGGGCTACGTCTTCAGGAAAGGACAGGGGAGGCGGTGACGGCAGGTTTTTACTCAAAAATTTTTTTAGTGGCGGCGGGCCCCCTGGAGCCGCCACCTCCTCCCCATGGTAGGTTTGAGCGGGTTAAACGTCTTATTACTCATTATTATACAAAATTAGTGATTATGGTGAATGTTAATACAGTGTCTTTTTTCTATATCAATGTAGCACGGTTTTCACCTTAAAAAAGGGTGATTTAAAAAATGTTATGATGGAGGGGACTGCTGGCGGGGGGGGGTGAGTACGAGAAATTCTTCCCCCGGGCCTCCCCCTTCACAAATATTTTACTATTTCAAAACCCCAAAACACCTTCTAAAACCCCCAAAACCTAGCAACACAGGCTCCTTATTTATATATCTTTTTATCTGGTACATTAAAAATCCTTAAAACGCAAACATTCAAGCAAATAAAACGAGAATTAGTTTGAGATGACGGGGACAGAAGGCGGAGAGGCAATCTGGCATGCCATTCTTGCCCGGAAATATGTCTCGCTGACTTGTGATTGGTCGAGAAGTTTTAAAAACGTTTATCATTGCTGGTGACTGATGATGAGCTTAATGACATCATTTATGTTTATGTTTAATTAATGTGCAGTTTGTTATTTTGTGTGCTATTTTCTCTTTCAGAATGGTTTTTTCTACAGAATAGTATACAGTGTAGGTAATATAGACGCTGTGTGTTTGTTGTGTTGCTATATTTTATTTTCTGGACATTTTTTTTGTATTTTAAAATTTTAAATTTCTTTAATATGAGGATAAGATGGTGGTCCTGGACTGCCAAACCATACCATTGTTATTTGTGTACACCCAATTTGTAAGTAGCAGGCAGGCCTAAACCCGCACGTTTCTTTCGGATTTCCCATTAAGTCACAAGTCAAAATCTTGACTTACCAATTCCAAGTCGCTATTTGTAGCCACATGATTTCTACCTTCCATTGCCACATTGCCCTGAATCATTGTCTCGTCACCAGTCAACAAATAGACAATTGTCTTTTTGAGAACAAGAAAATGTGTTCTGCCATGTTTTGTGGAGTATTTAGAAATTTATAATTACTACAAAAAAAAAAAAAATTGCGTTAGTGTTGTAAAAGTGATGATACAGTTAACTGTTCGAAAAAACGTCCGCCACTGCTGTGACGTCACACATTGGACAGGCGTGGCAACAGAGCCTCCACTGTGGGGTGACTGAGTGAGAAAGCATGACTTTGAGGAAGATGAGGAACTGTAGTGGATTGACTGAGATAATTTTACTGCTTTAGGGACTGTGGTTGACTGAGTGATAAGGTATATGGCTGATTTAAAGTCTATGGGTAATGAGGCTGAAATACCAGGGAGGTCCCGTTATACGAGCATTCGATATACGAGAATCCGATGATACAAGATGTGTAAATTAGGGTCTATTTTCAATATACGAGATCGAAAATCCAATGCTACGACATTCAAACTGGGTGAGTAAAATTACCAAGTTTATTTACTAAAGTAAATTACAAGTTATTTACTAAAATTATAAAGTCACTTACTGACTATATGATTTTACCTAAGGTTGTACGATAATCAATCTGATGGTGTGGTGGTGTGGTGGTGGGTGGTGGTGGTGGTATTTCATAATTGTTTATTCTTCCTCCTCTCTGTACCGACAGCTGAAATGGCATATTTAACACCTCACACACACCCTACACACGTATATAACACCACGCTAACCCTAAATACACCTATAACGGCATTAGAAACAAGAGTTATAGTGGTTATATGAAGCCTACACACAAACGGCCTGCCTCTCGGCGATGCTAACACTGTTGTTGTGAAGGCTACGAACACATTTTATTTCCACTGCACTAATGCACTACTTTCACCACTGCACTAATGTCGCCAGGCACAATATATTACGAATTTTAGCATAAGTGCTAAAAGCTCGCTTCACTTGCTTGGACAATGAGTTAAAAGACGAAGTATAACTTTCTGTGCCAAATTTCTTTCTTTGCGCCTGTATCTTTCTTGCCCACACATTCGTGAAACATTTTACAAGCCTATATACCTGATTTCGGCTGAAATAGTGTCCAAGTGAGCGAGCGAGCTTGGACAAAAATATGATAATTCTGGTGGCTCGGTACGACAATGTGGCCTACAAAAATTCACAACCCTGGACAATGTACAATGATTCAGATGCACAGAGAACGAGTTTGTGGGCAGTGGAAAAGGTCTGCGCACCCCTCCCTTGTCCCTTACCTACCCTACCCTCTCGAGTCTAGTGTATCAAGCGGCGTCCCCAAGAGTACATACGTCTTTGTTGCTTGTATGTTATTGTGCCTTGTGATCGATTTTGAGAACGCCGACGTGAGTTTCGACAGGGGATGCTTGCAGCCTAGTTGATCTAAAGAAGGCGTTTGACTCAGTGCATCGTGAGTCACTCTGGGATCTTCTTGCGACTTTCGAGGGATTCCTGCAAGACTATTGGTTTGATAACTGGTCTGTATTCTGGGACTGAGAGTGCTGTGAAGTGTGGGGCAGGTGTATCCAGCTTTTTTTCCTGTGAAATACAGGAGTGAGGCAAGGGTGCGTCCTTGCCCCATCACTTTTCCAACGCTTGTATGGACGGGGTATTGGACAAGGTTGTAGATCAAAGTGATTGTGGAGCATCCGTCGGCAACACCAAGATCACTGATCTTGTTTTTTGCCAATGATGCAGTAATCTTTGCTGAGTCACTGGGAGGTCCTGGTGATGGCTCTCGAGGCGCTGCACGAGAAGGGCAAAGCCTTTGGGACTTGAGGTCTCCTGGCTCAAGACCAAGGTCCAGGTATTTGGAGACTTACTAGATGAAGCAGTACAGTCTTTTTCCCATGCGTGTGGCAAGGACATTGAGATCTTGGGAAAAAGTTTTACATCCCTTTGGGTAGCGCAGTCCATAATGACGACGGTTCACGTCAAAAAGTCTTACGGCGGTTTGGGCATAGCCCACGGTGTTATGGACTCGCTCAAACGGGAGTATTTGGCGTTGTCGGTACCTGTGCAGGAGGACAAAGATCCGGATTTTCCCAAGTCGCTTGTGATCCCTGTCTTACTCTATGGTTGTGAGACAGGGGACACTAAAATAGTGACTTGAAGAGACGAATCAATGCCTTTGGTAATAAGTGTCTTCGCAGAATCATGGGGTATCGCTGGGATGATTACGTGTCAAATCAGCGATTGCACCGTGAGACTGAATCGAGGCCTATTACCTGCATAGTCCGCCCAGCCCCAAACTTCGGCTATATGGGCATGTGGCACGCTACCCTGAAACCGATCCTTCCATCGGGTTGTATCTTTTAAGTGACAATCCGGCGTGGAGGAGGCCAAGGGGGCGCCCAGAAGGCTCGTGGCTGGGGCAAGTTGATGTTTCTTGTCGAGAGCTGCTTGGTATGGAAAGGAGCCTGCATGGGGAACTCGCGCGTGGTGACCCCGGGAGTGGCGTCGTAGGGTGGGCGAGGCGACGCGCCCCCCGGCGTATGCCCCCCAAAGATTGATTGATTGAGTCAATTTTGTGATTTGCTTGGTTTACTTAACGTGCTTATTGTGACTTATTTGTGCTCTGTCCTACTGTGCTGTCACACTCTTAATTCACTGTGTTTGTTGTGGTGGGGTGGTGGGGCGGTGGTGTGGTATATAGAGCCCTATATTTGAGAGTTTGAGAGCTTGTTGTTTGCTATAGTTTATTTAGCTGAAAAACAGTCTTTTTGTTTTTTTTTTTTTTTTTTTTAATGAGGGTCTGGAACCAACCTAGATTTTATCATTAGTATGTGTTTCTTTACGAGATTTCGCTTTACGAGTATTCCAGGAGGAACCTAACAGCTCGTACTTGGGACCTCCCTGTATAGCAAGATATGTTTACAATTGGAAAACTTAAGATACTCTTGAGGAAGAATTTATCACTGACACTGCCTTGTCAGAAGGAACACCTCCATCATGCCGAACCACTATTGAAATCTATGTAGCAGTTTACTGACTTAAAAAAAAGAAATCTATACAACCAATTAGCATATTTACATCGTGGCAGAATAATATTGTTAAAGGATGTAATTTAATTCGATTAGCAGAGTTTCATCGAGCAAAAAGCTCAACCATCACAAATCATTTGAGATGCTCTTGAATTTTTCCCTATGGTAACACTTGTATAAGCTATTTTCAGCTAAGCTGTAAGAAAAATAAGTTGTACTGATAAACTATTACATCCAACTACATTCACACTCCCCACAGCAATCACATCCTTACTTCCAGAAATCATCTTGCTGGCCACATCGTGTACATCTTTCCTCTGGGTCGCGCTCGCAGCTGCAATAAACAATCTTCAACACTGCCTCATCCATTCTTACCTCCAAAACTGCAGCTCTTCCCGCTCCCTACAGCCTCAACCATACGGAGCTGCATGACAAGAAAAAGATATGAATAAAGGGAAAAAAAATGTAAATTTAGAGAGAGCGAAGAGAGCGAGAGCAGAGAAGAGAGGATGACAGAGAGAGAGAGAGAGAAGAGATGAGAGGAGAGAAGAGAAGAAAGAGAGAGAGAGAGAGAGAGAGAGAGAGAGGAGAGAGGAGAGAGAGAGAGAGAGAGAGGAGAGAGAGAGAGAGAGAGAGAGGAGAGAGAAGAGAGAGAGAGAGAGAGAGAGAGAGAGAGAGAGAGAGAGAGGAGAGATATCTTACTATAACTCTCTCTATACTAGTTACACCTCACTCCTTTTCATTCATAATCATATATTTATATATTCAATCATTATCTCAAACTTACTTGTTCACTGACAATTATGCCCAACTGATTGTATGTTTGCTCATTTGCTCACGTATTCACTTTGTTTGGCTGATAGTGTGGGAAAGATCCGAAAAATAAAACCCTTTACATAAAAAAAAATGTCAAAAACGTTCCACCCAAAATTATTATTCATTCAAATCAACTCAAAAAGAAAATGAAGCATAAATTGAGCACTATCTATTATTCTGCCATGAATGAAAAAAAAAAAAAAAAAGATGAAACGAGGACAAGAACGTGATCGCAGATCGGGAAACCGAACTTTTTCCTTAAAAATGATTTGAATTAAAGTAAATATAAAGAAGGAAAAAATGAGCATGACTCAAAATCTTATTCATCAAAATAGGTAAATACACACCATGTTTCTCCCTGGCCTTTACTCTTGCTTGCAAAGCAATACAGCGGCCTTTAAAGACCTCAGAGTACGGGCTTCCTGGAGCGCCCTTCCACATGGTAGGAGCTCACGGCAATATTTCAGCATGCCCATCTTCCTCCATCTGTGGGACAAGATGGACGAAATAAATGAAGATGGACAGGCACAAGTTAAAATAAATATAATAATGAGGAATTATAAAGTAAAATCAAATAAAAAAAAGGGAAAGAATATAAATCATTGCTGTAATCGGATTGGCTTAAAAGTTCAGTGGGTTTGGGAGATAAAACATTTAAAGGGGATAGAAGAAAGATGAGCGAAGGGAGGGGTAAATTCAGTAATATGTAGGGGCATTATGAAATAAAATGGGAGGAGAATGTATGGGAAACATGGAAACTATGGAAAGAGATTGGTAAAACAGGTAAGGAAGGGAGGGGGTATTAATTGGGAAACAGATCAGTATGTATAATGGAATGAAGAGGAAATAGGGAAAGATAATCAGGTTAGGACACTATTACAAAGGTTTAAAGGGGTTGGTCTTAACCCACATGATGTAGAAGACCTTTCTGTGTCGACCCCAGTGCCGACATTTTAAATTTAGTTTTTTTTATTTTTCATTCGATAATTATCCCGTTCGAGGAAGAAAACTTTTGTTAATACCTATAAAACTCTTACTTTGGTCCATCTTCGACTTAAAACGGGTCCTGAAAGACCATGGTAACAGAGAAATGTGATATGCAGTCTATAAACCTTCAATGTTGTTTTGACGTTTTCCAGCCAATTGCAACTGATTCCACAACTTGGTTTAGATACGTCTCTTATGGTGCAGGGATGAATATGGAATATGCTTTATTCCACATGACTTGTGACACAACAAAAATATGTTAAGATGAGTTATGCACATTAAAAAGTATGGTTTTTATGCTATTCTGTATAATTTTTTTTTTTTTTGGGGTGTGTACGTTTTTATGGGAGAAAGGTAATAATAGACAGGACTTTGCGGGCATTTTCAGAGACACTGACTCATTTTCCTGGTCAAAAATAGGTGCTTTTTCTATTGGATATAGTTATATTTTCTGGAAACCCGTAGCTAAAAAAAAAAAAAAAGTCATCACCGAATTTTATGGTTGCCGTTTCCATTACAAACACTGTATCTCCATTAGAAAAAGCATTAAACTTGGCCAGGAAAAAGTGTCAGGGTATTAGATAACAGGGAAGTGATTGAATAGAACAAAGTATACCAAATCTAAACCTTTAAAATACCCTTTCACTGCTAACATCGTCTGTAAAGTTCTCTTGGTATCTTGCTATGAACATCTCTAGACGATCTAGATGACGGCTTTTTTTATGACATGAGAAACTGACCATGTTAATCAGTCCCTTCTGGTCACGTGGGAAAGCACGGTTTGTAGACGTCACTCTTTTCTAACGCTCCTCCGCTACTTTCCCTTCCTCTGTGTGTATTTACCTAGTTGTAACATACAGGAAAAGAGCTATGCTCCTACTGTCCCGTCTCCAATCTACATTACCAGCTTGCCTTTGAAGTCCTGAATACTTCTTGCTTTAATCACTTTTGTATCAAGGTTGTTCCAGGCTTCTATGCTTCTATACGGAAGCTGTTTTTTTTTTTTATGTCCCTCTTGCATGTTGTCCTTTTCAATTTCTTCTCATGACCTCTTGTACTTCTATCGTTCCACACACACAGATCTTCTCTATCAATTTTTTCTAGACCCATTGATGCTCTATACACTGCTATAAAATCTCCCCTTTCTCTTCTTTCTCAAGAGTTGGGATTTTTCCAGTTTTGGAAAGTCTTTCCCTCATATGGTAAACTCTCAGGCTTGGAGCCATTTTTGTGGCTGCTTTTTTGAATTCTCTCCATCTTCCCTTATATCCTTCTTTTTATGTGGTGACCAAATCACGGGCCGCATTTCCAACCTTGGTCGAATCAAGATGTTATCATTTCTTGATAATCTCTTCATCCAGATATTTGAATGCCTTTCTTATATTCCTCAGCAACTGATATGTATCTCCTGGGGATCTTGTTTAAAATGCTTCTCTGTGACAAATTGTCCTTAATCCATACTCCCACATCTTTTTCGACCTTTGTTTTGATTATCCATTCATTTCCCATCGAATACTTTCCTCTCTGTCTCTTTTTGCTATTTGCCCATTTTGATCACTTTACACTTTTTAGCTTTAAAAAACTCCATTTCCCATAGTTAACCTCCAACTGAAAATCTTATCTAGATCCTTTTGTAAATCCTCACGGTCCTCTTTACTTTCTACTTTTCTTAGTAATTTAGCATCATCAGCGAATAAACTCATATAACTGTTCACCCTCCTTCTGTCATATCATTTACATAAACCAAGAACATCCCTGGGGCCAATACTGATCCTTGAGGAACTCCACCTATCACACTGCAACCATTCGACTTTTGATCTTTTATTACTGTTCTCATCTCTCTGTTGCTCAAAAAGTCTTCCATCCACTTCAGCAAACCACCCTTCAATCCTCCTACATTTTTCTAGCTTCCAGAGCAGTCCCCTTATGAGGTACCTTGTCAAATGCCTTCTTAGGTCCAAGTAATGCAATCGACCCACCCCTCTCTTTCCTGTGTCACTTTCGATCATTCTCGAGTAAAAGCTTAAAAAATTCGTTTGTACATGACTTTTCCTCCTCTAAATCCAAAACTGGCCACCTGCGAGTGTGTTTGTCTCTTCCAAATATTTCAAAACATCTGTCCTCACAATTTTTTCACACATTTTGCCACTAACTTGTTAATGATACTGGCCTGTAATTTAGTGGTTCTTCTTTGTCTCCTCCTTTGTGAATTGGCACAATATTTGCTCTTTTCCAATCAAGCGGGACTCTGCTCTCCTTGAATGAACTCTCAATTACACTATGTAGCTTTCCTGCTAGTTGATTACTGCACTCTTTCATTATCCAGTTCGACACTCCTTGGACCCGGGGCTTTTCTCACATCTTCACTTTCCATTAGCCTTTTTACTTCTTTTACGTCTACTTTATGTCTTCCATTATATTTTCTTTTGCCATTATATTTTTCGTTTTAAATTCACTATCTCTTGTAAATACAGTCTGTAAGCACTTATTCATCACCTCGGCCTGTTGAAAATGCATCTTCATACACTATTCCCTTCTAACCTTCAGCTTACTATTCCTTCCTTGTTTTTCATTTTTCCATTAATATATCTATAGAAAAGTTTGGGTTTCATTCTTACATTTTTCTATTATATTCCTCTCATAGTTACTTTCTTCTTCTCTTCGGATTCTTACATATTCATTCTTATTTTGTTTTTACTCCTCCCAAAGGTTGATAACTCCTTTTTTCCTCCAATTATTCCATGTTTTTTCTCTTTCTAGTCTTGCTAATTCACATTTTCTTTTTAAACCATCATTTTTTTTTCTTTCTCTTGATAACTATCCTTGGAACATAACTATTTATTCCTTGGGTGTAAATTCGGATAAACTCATCCCTTTTTTTCCTGGGTACTCCTTGCTGCATGGAAATTACTCCAGTCTGCCCTCTCCGAAGAATGTTCTTAATCCGTCAAAGTCTGCTTTTCCATAATTGTATCTTCCTTTCTTATGTTCTTCTTTTCTCCCCTCACTTTTGCTATCATTTATTTCAAATACAATAAGTACATGGTCGCTCTTTCCAAGTGGCACTGATAATTTACTTTACTAATTACAGTCAAACCTCGATATAACGGACTAAAAGGGGGGAGGGGGAGTCCGTTATGCTGATTGTCCGTTATAGCGAGGGTATTTTCCCAACGGGGGAAAAATATATGAAAAAAAACCGGAAAAATTGTGAAATAGATGAGAAATAATTACAAAAACAACCAGACTGTGTACTATGTTGGAAGGTAAAAAGTGACTGGCCTACATGCTTGAATTTGGTCCGCTCCTGCACGTGAAATAAATGAGAAATAATCACACACAACCAGAAAAGTGTAGCTAGTCAAGCTCAAGCTCTAGTGAAAGGTAACAAATTACTAGAGCCAGATTCAGCCGTGGCTTTCCAAAGGTATTGCTTATTATCATGACTAATGCTCATTATTAATTATTATATGGTTTTGAACTGGGAGTTCTATACACGTGTCACTATTTAGGTCAGTGTAGCACTGCGTGTCCCCCTTGATAAAAGGGGGATTTAGGGTGTTGAGGTGACAGGGAGACGTAGCAGCAGCCAGCCATAACACTAATAGTCACTATTTTAAACAAAACACACCTTCTACCACTAATCACTAGCAACACCAGGCTCCTTCCTTATAATATTATATCTTAAAATGTGATACATCAAAACTCCTTAAAACCCAAGCATTCCAAAATAAAAAAGGGAAAATATTACAATAATGTTGAGTTGACAATTCGAGCGGCGACAAGCGGTCTAATATGCAAAAAAAAAAAAAGTCACGCAAATGGAGTCCGTTATATCCGATGTCCGTTACATCGAGGTCCGTTATAAACGAGGTTTGACTGTACTTCCAGTTCTTTCGTCAATAAGAGGTCTAGTCTTGATGGTTTTTTGATACCTCTGAATCTTGTGTTCTCTTTAATCCACTGATCATGATTTTTATTCATTACCAAAACCAACAATGTACCACCCCATGAGTCTTCTCCTTCAGTATACCATTCTTCCCAGCAAACTTCTTTTTCAGTTAAAATCTCCCATCAAAAAATTATGTTCTCACTATTTTTCCCTCGTATTCTTTAAACATTTGCTTGTGTCTCTTTTCATGTCTCCATACTCCTCTCTCCCCCAGGAATTTGTCTTAGGGGGAACGTATACGATTACTAAGTTTTCTTATTCTTCCTTTTTTTTATCACCAATTCTACCTTCAACACCTCTGCCAACCTTCTCCTTTTCTCCACATTTCCTACTACCACATCCTTCCTTGTTAACATCATTCATTTCACCACCTTTCCCTTTTTTCTGATTTCTGTTTCGCTTCCATACATTATATTGACCCTCCCCAAATGGCACATCCTCAGAATCACTCGCTTCGTTTCTACTAGACCTAATATGTCTATTTCTTGGCTCTCAGGTAATCGTTTACTTCTGTTAATGTTGACACTAGCCCATTTATATTTGTGTACGATACCCGCCATCCTTTTTCATTTGCCTTTGAACTGTCTTCTCTTACTCTTTCTCTTTTAGATACCACTTCTTCAGTTTTTGGTCTAAAACTCTCCAATAAATTTCAGTTTTTTCCTCTTCTGATCTCAATTCGTTTTTTTCTTTGCTTCTTTTAAAACAGTAAAATTCAAACTGGCTCTTTCTTCCTCATTCAAATCTTTTTCTATATTCTTCTGTCTTTGCCAGATTCCATGCCTTAGACAATATATCTTGTGCTGTATTTTGTGACCTAAAATTAACTTTTAAGGGGCGGGCCCCTCCCTCTTCATATTTGCCTAACCTATGTATCTCTTTTAATTTCTTCTTCTACCTCCGTATTTTTTTTTCTACTACTTTAAATATTTCTTTTGACATTTTCTTTTTTCCTCTTCTTTTAAGTTTTTCTTGGGCAGCACTTTTTCCTTCAAACCAAAAAAGATGACACATTTCTTTTTGTCCACTGTATCTCTTACTAAATGTTCCTTTTGTTTGATTACTTTTACTACTTCTTTGGTCAGATTTTTCTTTTCATTTTCTTGATCTTCTATTATCTGACGTAAGCTTTCTTGGTCTTTTTTTTTTTCCTTTTCCATTTCTTTCTTTTATCTTTCATTTCCTCTTGTGTCATTTTCCATTTCTTGTGTACTGAAAATATTTCTGCGTGCAGTTTTCACTACCTTTATACCGTCTTGCTTTCCTTTTAAAATTTTCATCAACCCTATTTTTAAAAATTTTATTATTATCTTTTCCTAAAACATACACTTTCTTTTCCATCTTCTTAAAAGTTTATTCCATAATTCGTGAACAATTTTCGAACATTACAACTCTTCTCTGGTTCATTTTCTGCCCTAATATGTCTTTTTCTGTGGTATTGAATTCGTCAAACGGGGTCCCAGCTGTTTCCCAGCTGTTCCGCCATTTTGTTCTTCTTGTTTACGTATTTTCCACTTTCAATATTTTTCACTCTTTTTTGTAAATCATTTGGAGACGGACTTTCTAACTACATAGCTCAACCTATAGGTACTTAGGTCTTTCAGGGTTCTCTGCACCCTTTGGGTGGTAAATGCAGCCAGTCAGCATATCGTGTGTGTGTGTGTGTGTGTGTGTGTATTTAGAGAGTTGTATTTACCTAGTTGTGTTTTACCAGGGCCTGAGCTACACTCGCGGGGGTCCTGTCTCCGTATTTACATTTATCCAGTCTTTCTTTCAATTGGTGCACATTATGTGCCGAATCACCTCCTCATTTAGTCCATTCCAAACTTCTCATTTCTATGAGGGAAGCTGTACTTCTTTATGTTGTTCAGGCCTCTCCCTTTCCCTAGTTGTTTTGTATGTCCTCTTGTGTATCCCACCTGCTCTTTTGTTTCCGAAGTCAGTAGTCTCCCCATTGTCTGTTTCTTTCTCTTTGTTATCAGCTTAAAAATTGTTATTAAGTCTCCTCTTTCTCTTTACTTGAGTGTTGGTAACTTTATTTCCTTCAACCTTTCCTCATAAGAAGTTCTTCTACCCCTGGTAAACCCTCTTTTTTGCCTTTCCCCTGTATCCTCTCCAACTTTTTTTACATGCTTCTTTTTATATAGGGGAAAATACAATGGCAGCATATTCCATTTTTGGTCGGATCATTGAAGTAATTATTTTTCTCATCATATTTGTGTCCATGTAAACTTTTGTTTCTCTTAATAGTTTTGCATCATCCGCAAATAGACTAATAAACTATTTATTTCCTCTGTCATGTCATGACATAAATTTTGAATTATAGGTACCCATTTCCCTTTGCGGTCCCCCACTAAGACTTTCTCCTTTAGACTTTTCATCCTTCATACTGTTCACATTTATTTTCCTTTCAGATAATTTTCTCCATTTTTTTATCACCCCTGTGATTCCCCCATTTTTCCTTTCCCCAAAGTAACTACCCTCCCGGTTTCACGTTGTTTTCTTCCAAGGCATAGGTAAACCGGTTTAAAAACCCTGAAAAAAGGGTTATTTAGTCCGTGCGATGTGTACCTCCCCGATTTTAAACGCTTTAAGACTCACTTTTTCCCCCAAAAAATTCCCTAAAAATGCCCCAAAGCCCCTGCCACCCACATTTGAAGGGGTTTCGGGTGTTCCCAAAGGGTTTGGACCCGCCCCGGGGGGTAGACCTACGTAAATGAAGAGAGGGAGGAGGAAAGGGAACAAAAGAACTTAAAGAAAATAAGGAAGCTAAAAGAGGCCGCGAGGCCTACATTTGGTATTCCTGTCACCAAACACACCTACATCCCCTTTCTCCCCATCCTGAACCTATCCACCCCTCTTTAAAGCCCCCTAATACTCCGCCTAACTACCTGTCTACTGAACCATTCCTTCTTCCCCACCCTATTTGAAAAACCAGTTTTTCCCTTTTCTTTCTAAATCACGCCCTTCCACTTGACCCTTACTTCTTGTTCTACCCGGGTTTTAAAAACCCCCTAAGAATTTTTCCCCTACCTCTCCTTTATTAAATCCCTTTATCCCTTAAAACTTCTATCGTCCCCCCTTACTCCGTCTTCGAGTGATTTAAATTTTGATAACTTCAATCTTTTTCTAACTAAAGTTACGCATCCCTTGTACTTTTTGGGTCATCCTTCTCTGCATTTTTTCTAAAAAGGGCTTATCCATCCTGAAATAGGAGACAAAAACAAACTCTAGTCTAGGTGGGCCTCTAGACCCAAAAAAGTTTTAGAAAAACTTCCGCACTTCTATTTTTAAACACTTCTGGTAATGACCCAAAAATTCTCTATTAGCTCTATTTCGGCCTCAATACATTGTTTCCTGGGTCGGAGGTCTGGGCCACCCTCACCCAAATCTTTTCACCTTCTGATTTTTTCAGCGAAAAATTGCGTGGGGGTGTATCTTTACAGGGGTTTTTTTTACCAACATTCAAAACGCTGCATTTATCATTTTAAATTTCCCTCCCCATCTGACCCCACTTTTAAAAGTTTTCTAGTCTCCCGCAATATTTTTTACACCGACGTGATCCAAAAATCCACCAAACCCTTAGTATCATCAGAAAACTTGCGATATCACTGCAAATTCCATTCCAAGTTTTTTGATTAAATCAAAAAATAAGGGACCCAAAAAGACCCTTGGGGAAACTCCCTTGCCCCATCCCCATTCAGATTTAGAACCTTTAAATTGTACCCCTTTTTTGCCTATTCTTAGCCACTCTACCCAATGAAAACCGTCCCATCTATACCAGGGCCCAACCTTATTTAAGGTCGCTCGTGTGGTACTTTGTCAAATGCCTTTTAAAGTCCAGATATTTATATCATAACCCCTTATCATTATCGGGCCTCTCAAACTTTCCTATAAAACTAATAATTGGGTGCGACATGCCCTACCTTTGGTAAATCCTGTTGTGAATCATTGATAAAACTATTTTTATCAAAGTGCCTCAAATTTTTTTTGAATAATAGATTCCAATTTACCCACCACTGACTTAAGATTTAGGGGTCGTAATTTGACTTTATTCCTCTGTTTCCCTTCTTAAATATGGTACAACATTTCCTTTCCTCCACAATAAGGGACATCGCCTATCTAACCGATTTTCCCCTAAAAAATGTGCACAAATACTCACTAAAAACCTCCTTGCTTTCCCTTTAAATACCCTGGGATAACTTCATCGGTCCGGGCGATTTAAAATTCTTCTTTTTTATCTATCCCCCTCTTCCCCCATTTCCCTTTTTTCAAAAATATCTTTTGAGTTTTCTCCTCATCGCTTCCTTTGAAAATCTGTTCACTATCAGGTATCGTCTTTATCCTCTCCGTAAAAACACTTAGAAAAAAACATTTAACTTTTTCACATTCATCCCTATTTATGACCTCACCCTGTCCTGACCTTTAAAGGCCCCCAAATAATTCCCTTGTCTTGGGTTTTTTATACCTGAAACCCCTTTGGGTCACTTTTTTTTGCCTGTCCTGCTACTTTTAATCTCATAATTGTTCTTTGCACCTAGTTAATTTCTTCCTGTCCTCGCCCTTACATTTTACTGTTCTTTTCTTACCATCCTGCCTTGATACATGTTTCTTTTACTCCGTGTTTTTTTAAATTAGTGGTCTCATTTTTGGGTCACCTTTCTGGACCTTATTTCCCTATAAGGAAAATTATTTTTTGTCCGTCAATTATATTCCTTACAAATAAATATAATCCCCCTTACCCCACCTCACTTTCCTGTTTAAACCGGGTCTAATTACCTCCTGCCCCCCCCCTTCCATTTCTCCCGCTTATTGCCCGTCCTTTAACCTTAAAATTCTTCCCTTCATCCCTCCTTACCCGGGTTTTTTCCCCCCCATAACCTTTATTAATAACCCTCCATGCTTTTAACCCGATAATTCCTTTTAAATTAGCTTCGATCTTATTCCCCCTTTTAATTTTCCCCCTTTTAACTAAAACCTAATTCCCCCCCCCGACCTCCACATCTGTAACAAATTGTCTCTATTGTCAGCAATAATCTAGAATATTATCTCCCTAGTAGGGGTCCTTGATTGCTTGACTTAGGGAATTTCCTGGATTTATTTAAAATTCATCTGCGTGCTGTCACCTAGATTAAAACCCAGTCTATATTTCCCAAAAATTAAAAACTCCCCCACGCATAAACATTATACTGCAGGCCTTTTTTATTTCTTCCCCTATAGGGGCTGAATCCTCTTTACATAATTTTTTAGGCCTATACACTGCACCCAAAACCCTTTTCTCATTCCCTCCGTAAACCCCTACCCCTATAGACTATGCTGTCATCAGTTTTTATAACTTATTAAAAAAACACTGCATGCTCTCTTCATAAAGCCAACTCCTCCACTCGCCTGCCAACTCTTTCTTTGAAATAAAATTATACCCAGCTATCTTGACTTCCAGATCAAAAACCTTTTCCCGCATATCCAAACCATGTTTCTGTTAAAGCTATTTTATCAAAAACCCCTATACTATTTTTTCCCCTCAGGTATCTACTTGTTTTTAAAAAATTCCTACAGTTTGTATGTAACCTTCAAGCAACTCCTCTTTTTTTGTCCATTTTTCCCTTTTATCTTTAACTAAACCCCCCCTCACTCTTACTTACGAATCCTTTAGTTCCCCCTTCTGAAACCCTCCTAGTGTCGCAATTTTTTTTTACCCCCCCCCCCGTGTCTAAACCCCTTCTCTATCTTAGAGACTTGAGGAGGGGGAGAGGGGCTGAGCTTGAGTTGGGGGTCTCCCCGGATGCTACGGGGAAGCCTTAAGTCCGGCGTTCCCCCCACTCCAAAAAATGATCAAAATGTCTTTCCCAGGTGAAATAAACAAGGGAAGGTTAAAAATTTTGTTAACGAAGGGGGACGAAGGGGGGAAGGGGGACCATAAAAGTGAACTAAGCGACAAAGGTCCCCAAGAAAAAAGAAGAAGAATCTGTCTCTTTCGATTGGGCCCCTTCTTCTTGTGCCCTTTAAAGGTTAAGACAATTTTCACACTGAGTTTTTTTCGGCATTTTTTTAGGGCGGAAAAAACGGCTCTTGCGGGAATGCGGAATTACGTTCACACACGCAATTCTTTTCCGGGAAAAAATTTCTTGTTTTTGTTCTTGTGCCTTTTTTTGCTTAGTTTTCCCCAAAAGCCCAACTTTTTACTTTGTGGGTGCCCTTTTGGTATAAATTTTTGGGTGTCTTTCAAGCTCTTTGCGAGGGACCAGGGTGGGCCCCTAAATTTTCCCGTGCCTAAAACCTGGGGCCCAGGGGTACGTCGCGCGGGTGGGGGGCGGGGGCTGGGGCTGGTTTGGGTGTGTATTTGGTGGGGGAAAGATAATTTTTTGCGCACTATATTATAAAGTAGTATTGCTTTTTCTTTTTTTTTCCCTTGATATCATCTACAAATAAAAACCCCAACGCCCAACCAAAACTTTAATTTTGTTTTTAAAAAACAAAACCCTTGTCTGGCTTTTAGTTTAAAATGGAAAATTTGGTATTATATGTATCGCCATTGGCATGGGAAAATTGGGGAAATTGGGTTTAAAATAAAGGATGAAAAGATCTCAGGGAGGGATGTAATTTAAAATTTTGGGTTTTTTTTAAAGGCCCAAAAAAACCGAAATTAAAAAAACCCAATAATTGGGGTGTTTGGGGAAAAGAGGGTGGTGCTGGCTTTTTTGCGTTTTTTTTTAAATTTGGGCCCCGCGCGAAATTCTCGGCCGGGGCCCCCTTTGGGATAAAAGACCGATCGAGGGGGTGTGTGTTTTTTTTTTTAAACCCTTTTGGGGGCAAATCATGACACCAGCCCCAGACCCAAAACCTTTTCCCCGTTTTCCCCCAATAAAAAAAATGCCAAAAAAAGGCTCTGTGTAAAACCTCCCTTTTAAAACGTTAAATAGGTCCTCTTAAAACTTTGTCTCCTTCGTTAAAAGTTTTTGTAAACTTTTTTCCCTTGCCCTATTTCACCGGGGAAAATAAAAAAAATTTTTCTTTTTGTTTTGGTCTGAGTGAGTGTTTGGCATCGTGTTTGCTGTGTGCCAGTGGTTTAAGGCAAAAAACACTGCCCCCAAGGCTTTCCCTCTTCTCTCCTGACCCCTTTCCAGAAATACAGAAACCCCACAGGGTCAGGGGAAATCACTTATCGGGGGAGTATTTTGGGGGTTTAAAAAGTAAGGAAGGGCCCGGGGGGAAAGGGTTTTAAAGGTGCTAATTATTTCGAGGTGTTAGCATAAAATTTTAAATTTTATCCTTGTTTGGGGGCGGGAAAACCCCACAAAAAATTTTCCCCCGGGAAAACCGTCCGAGTGGCCTAAGAACACCCCACGTTGCCCTTACTCTACCTTCAATTGCGAGGGTCGGGGGGGGAACAGGGGGGGGTAGGAGCCTTTAATTACGGCCCGTCCCCTATAGAAATTCTGCCGCCCCCACCACGGGCGAGGCCAAAACCCATCCCCAAGCCCTCAAAAAAAACCCCAAAAGGGTCTACCACCCCCCCCCTGGAGGCCCCGGGGCCTAACGGCCTGTAGGCACACACAGCACCCCAAAACCAAAAAAACTTTGTACGAACCCAGCGCGAAAGCCCGGGGGAAAATACGCAAAAGGGTCGGGTTTGTAAGAATTTGGGATTTCAGCGCGAAACTCGAGGATCGCGAAACCGCATAGCGTAAAAACTCGGGAGGGTAGTGAAATCCTCATGTGTAATTTAAATAAAATTTCCTTTTTTAAGATTTGATTATACACAGTCTCCCAAATCTTTTCTTTTTTCTTGTTTTAAATTTCAATTACTCTTAAAGTAAAAGCTTAATTAAGTTGGTCACCATGTCTCTTTTTCCTAAAACCAATTTGCCGGGTCCTTTTTCTTATCCCTTTTCATTTTCTAAGTATTTGGGGTCCTTTGCTTTTTTATTATTTTCTCAAATACCCTGGCAAAATGTTGTAGTCAATGACATGGTCTAAAATTTTTGGGTGGTTTCTTTCCTTCCCCCCCAAATTTTTATATTTTTGGAAATTTTATCTCCCTCTTTTCCCCACCCTTTGGCATTTTTTCCCGTTGTTAATGAGCACTTTATTATATAAATATACTGGGTTAAAAAACCAATTTTTCCCCGGGAAACTTTTTTTAAAAACAAAAAACCCGACACCCCGTCGGGTTCCAATTGTTTTCCCTTCCCCCATTCCTTCAACAATTCACAAATTTTCCCTCCTTCTCTATTTTTTTTCCATTTCCCTTTTCTGCCCTTTTTTTTTTTTTTTTTTTTTTTTTTTTTTTTTGTGTTTTTGGTGTGTGTGGTATAAAAAATTTTTACGGGGGGGTTTCTTTACGTGTTTTTTGATATATCTAAAAAAGTGTGTGTGTGTGTTTTAATTTACCTAGTTTCCCTAGTTGTTTTTTATCCCGGGCCTGAGCTAAACCGTGTGGTTCTTCCCCGTACTACATTTATCCAGTCTTTTTTTTAAATTTGGTGCAATTATGTGCCGATATCACCCCCTCATTTAGTCTATTCCGAAATTCCCATTTCTAGGGGGGGAAGTTTAAATTCTTTAGGGTTGTTAGGGCATCTCCCCTTTTCCTAGTTGCTTTGAAATGTCCTCTTGTGTATCGACCTTCTCTTTTTTCCGATTTTATTTAAAACTACCCTCCCTTTTTTTCGCGCTTGCTTTTTTCCGGGAGGCATAGCGCGAAAACTCATGGGATCGCGAAAACTCGGGTATTGAAAACACTGTAAAAATTTTTTTTAAAAGTCTTTTTTTTTTTTTTTTTTTTTTTTTGGTGTGTGTATGTTTTTCCCCTACAGGGGGCCCGTTACCCGTAAACCTCCAGGGGGGGGGAGGGTTTGGCCCGGGTTTTTAAACCCTTTAAAGGGGGGTGTCCCCTACCGTATTTTACAGCTTATAAGACCCCCTTTTTTCCCCCCCCAAAAACAAAACCTAAAAAATGCCCCAACCCCCCTGTCCCCCCCAGCAGTGAATGGGTGGGGGTTTTTTACCCCTGGGTTTTGTGACCCACCCCCCCCGGGTGGTGGCTTCGGCCAACACTAGGGTAGAGAAAAGGAGGGAGGGGAGGAGTTTGGGGTTTGAGTTTGATTGGGAGTCACCCAGCGGATGCTTTTTTTTTTGGTCTGAGTGGGGTGAGCTTGACACATATCTTGTAAAAGCTGAGGGTTTGTGTGACAGGGGAAAACGGCAAAACACTGTCAAAATTTCCTTCCTCTTTCTCTCCTGTCTCCTCCATACCTCCAGAAACCACGTCCCCAACACACGTCAGGGTTTAAATAAATTATAAAAGTTTTTTGGGGGTAAATAAGTAAGGAACGGCGGGGGTGTAAAGGTAAGGTGCAAACTTTTTTTTGAGGTTTTTACCTGTCTTATGGGGACACCGGCTGCCCCCTTAGAGAAAAACACAAAAAAAAGGGAAAAAAAAAACAAAGCAAAACTACATACAAGCTATAATAAGCCTTTTTATAATACTATACTAGCGGGAAGGGGGAAGACGGGGCCCGTACGTCTTTTTATGGGGGCGGTAGCAGGGGTTTTTTAGCGTCAAGATATATGCCCAAGTTTTAACACGAGTTTTACAACGCCTACAAAGTGATACTAAGCAGAAAAGGTCACAAAAGAAGAAGCCCCCCCGAGGGGTTTTTTCCCTGGGTTTGACCCAAAGTTCGTCCGGGGATGAGGGCTGTAAAACCACTTAAAATCTTTCTCTGAAACCTTTAAAGTGGCCTAAGAACCCCCACAGGGCTCCCCATTAACTCTCCCTTGGGTGCGAGGGGCAGGAGGAAAACAGGGGCAGCATGAGCCTCTAACCACAGGCGTCCCCCTTACACACCCTCCCCGATTTTTCACGCTATGCGAGTTTCCACAAATCCTGAGTCCAAAAATTTTTTTCACCCGTTTCCCCCGCGCATTTTTTCCCCACGGGGTTTTTCCCCCATTTTTTTTTAAATTTTTTTTGTTTTTTTTTGTTTTGGTGGTGTGGGCCTACAGCCCCGGGGTTACCCGTGACCCCCAGGAGGGGGATGGTGGGGCCCTGGAGTTTAAATTTGAGGGTGTGAGGGTTTTTGGGGCCCTGCCCGGGGGGCGCAGACAGCTTTTCAAATATGACCCCCTGTGTTTTTAGAGGCCCATGCCCCCCCGGTATCCTCCGATGCCTCAAAATCAAGGGAAAGGGGGTTTAATGGGCAGCTTTGGGGGGGGTTCTTAGGCCATTTAAACCAGTGCAGAAAAAAGATTTTAAGGGGAATTTTACGGGCCCTCATAAAGGTCGAACTCGGATCCCGAAAAACCGCCCCTCGGGACTTTTTCCCTTCTTGTACCTTTTCTACTTATATCCCCTTTGTAGGTCTTCTGCCAAGCTCGTGCTCGAGCTTGACATATATTTGACTTTACCCACTCTGCTTTCCGCCTCCCATAAAAAAAACGTACGGGGGCAATCTTCCTTCCTTCCTGCTTAGTATAGTTTTAATAAGGGTTAGTATAGTTATTTTGTTTTTTTTTGGTTTTTTTTTATTTTTGTGTTTTTCTCTAACCCGGAACAGCCGGGTTCGCATAAGAAAGGTAAAACCTCGAAATAATACACCTTACCTTACTATTTACCCCCAAAATACTCCTTTATAAGTGTTAACCCTGACGGGGTGGTACTGTGGGTTTTTTAGGTACTGGAGGGACAGGAGAGAAGAGAGGAAAAGGCCCTTGTGACAGTGTTATTGTCGTATAACACGGGCCCCACAAAAACCCTCAGCTTTACAAAATTGTGTAAAGGTCACCCCTCAACCAAAACAGAAACCGCCCGGGGGACTCCCAATCAGTCAACCCCAAGCTCCCCCTTTCCCCCTTCCTCTTTCTCTACTTTGTGGGGTTTTTCCCAAGCCCCACCCCGGGAAAAGGGGGCACAAACCCCAGGGTAACACCCGTAGTATTCATGCTGGGTGGGCAGGGGTTTTGGGGGATTTTTTAGGAAAATTTTTTTTTGGGGGAAAAAAAAAGGGCTTATAAACGTAAAAAAAAAGGTAGGACACAGCCCTCAAGTTAACCCCCCAAAGGGCCCCCATCCCAAACCCCCGGAAAGGGCACGGGGCCCAACGGGCTGTTTTGGGACACAACAAAAAAAAAAAAAAAAAAAAAAAAAAAAAAAAAACCCGGGCTAAATAAGATTTTTTCAGGGTTTATAATACCCCAGTTTTTGCGATCCGCGAGTTTCCCCGCTATTCCTCCGGGAAAAAAGCAAACGCGAAATCGGGAGGGTAGTGTAAGAAATTCCCGTCTGCGCCACCAAAGGGCAAAAAACCAACCATCCCCAGCCCTCAAGTTAAACCCCCAGGGCCTAAACCCTCCCACTCCTGGAGGTCAAATGCCTAACGGCGCTGTAGGTAAAAACACACGCACACCCAAAAAAAAAAAAAAAAAAAAAAACAAAACCCAAACTCAGGGATTTAATGCGCGAAAGTCGGGATGGTAAAAAATTTTTGGGGTCAGGCGAAACCGAGGATCCGAAACTCGCATAGCGTGAAAAATTTGGGAGGGTAGTGGTTCTCATTGTCTGATTTTTTTCCATCTTTGTTTCACTTAAAAATTTTTTTTTTTAAGTTCCTCTTGTATGTATTTACCTAGGGTTTTATTTACCTAGTTGTAACTTTCAGGAAAAAAAAAAATCTCGTAATGTCCGTCCCCAAAACTACTATTAAACCCCGCTTTCCCCTTTGGGGGAAGGGCCTGAATTTTTTCCCCTTTCCTTAAAAAACCTCTGCATTTAAGGGGTTTTTCCCCCGGCTTCTTTTAAAGGGGAAACTGTATTTTTTTATGTCCCCCTTGCCAAAGCGGTCCCTTTTCCCAAATTTTTTTTCATGACCTCTTGTACTTCTATCTGCCACACAAAAAGATTTCTCTTTTCAATTTTTTTTTCCCGACCCATTGATTTCTTGCAATATACACTGTATAAAATTTTCCCCTTTCTCTTCTTTTTAAAAGTTGGGAGTTTTAGTCTTGAAAGTCCCTTTTCCCCCTATGGTAAATCTTTTCGACGGGGGGCCATTTTTGGGCTGCTCTTTTTATTCCCCCTCAATCTTCCTTATATCCTTCTTTTTTTTTGTGGTGACCAAATCACTGGGGGGGGGGGGGATATTCCAACTTTTGGTTTGAATCAAAGAGTTTCAATTTCTTAATCAATTTTTCTTCATTTCCCAAAATTTAATTTCCTTTTTTAGTGTGTGGGGATGTCATAAGGTTTGTGTGTGTTGTGTGTGTTGTGGACACAAGGGGCACAAAACCACTGGCTGCTTCCCCTTTCCCCCCTGGAAGGGGAAAAGGGTGTGGTTTCCGAGTGAAAATGCTTGGCTGTACTCCGAAATAACAAACTTTTTTACAAATCATATTTTTTACAGCTCGGCTAGGGCCAAAATAAATTTAATTTAAAAAAACTAAAAAAAACATTTCCCCAAAAAAAAAAAACATGAAATCGGGGGAAAAAGTTCCACAAAAATCTGCCAAAATGCTGAATAGTGGGGGTTTCAACCCAGGCCCAGGCTTCAAAATATTCATTAAAAAAAAAAAAGAAATACAAAAAATTTCCCCAAAAAAAAGAGAAAAAAAAAGTAAAATTCAAAAAAATTTCCCCATTTTTGGGAAAAAAGCCAAATCTTAGGCTATTTTTTTAAAATATAAGCGTCAGCTTTTGAAATTGGGAAGGTTTATCTTAAATGTTTAATTTTTAAAAAAACCTTTATTATTTTTCAATATTTATTTTTTTTTGTTTTGGGGGGAAAATTTTAAGTTCCCTCCCTACAAACTCTGCAGAATGGGTTTAAGCAGCAAGGCCTGCATGTGTAATTTTTGGGCCAGTTATAGGAGTTTCACTGTACTTTTTTTCATATTACTATTTTTTCAGGGGTTTCTTTTTAAAACTCCCCCCTCCTTATTAATCCCTTGAAATAAATTATAATTGACCTTTTATTTGGGGGGGTAGAAGTAGTGAGAAGGGGGGTTTTTGGGGTAGTGTCAATGGGAGGCCCTGAAAAGGTGGCTTAGGGGACCCCCCACTTCATTGGGAGCCACAATGGCCAGCCTTTCAAAGTTACCGCAAAAAAAAAGATAATCCCAAATTTTCACATGGTAAACTACTTCGCTGAAGAAAAAAAGCTTATTGTAAATCAACTTCTGCTTTCCTATGGCCAAAACATATACTCTATCCTGGGGTTTTGAGCCGCAGGGGAAAAATCCTTCATCCCGGGAAAATGTGGGAACCCAAACTCAACATAAAAGGTCCCATGATTTTTTTTCACAAGGGTTTTTTTCCCCTATATTCATATACTAATCAGCAAAAGAAATTTTAAAAAAAAAAAAATGCCTATCTCACCATGGTGTACAATTTCCCTTATAAATACTAAACAAAGTAGCACATTGTGATTTAAAACAAGACTAGAACCCTCAAGAGACGCCCTTTAAAAGTTCAAGTTTATAAAGGAAAGATTCAAATTTTAAGGGGGGGCTTTTGATGAAATTTAAGAACGGAAAAATTTTTTAATTAGTGAACTGAAAAGGAAGGAAAAGCAAAAAAAAAAGGAAAATGAGGAGTTTAAAAAAAAAAAATGGAGAAATTGAAAAAAGAAAAAAATGAACTTAAGCAAAATGTTGGGAAAATTTGGGGAAAAAAAGGGGGGAAAAAAAAACGAGTGGGGCCCTGTGAGGGAAGGGGGAAAATTTAATAACTGGAAAGAAGAAAAAAAGATGCCGAAGTAAAACTTTCGGAAGTTATAGAACCCAAAAAAAAGAAGGGGCAGAGTGAAATGTTTTAAAAAGAAAGGGAGGAAAGTTTTTAAATTATTTAAAACTTTTAAAAACCTCCTTCTTTATGAGAAATTTATTGAGGGGAAATTTAACCCGACGCAAACGAAAAGGTTTTTTTAATTTTTTTATTTTTTTTGGACTGCAAGAGAATATATCTTGCTTAAAATAAAAGGGGGGAAAAGAAAAAAAAACGGGAAAGAACGTTTTGATGAAACTTAATGTGGGGAAAAAAGGGCAAGATTTTAGATGAAGTGGAAGAAGTGTAAGATTGGGACCTTATTTCAGAAGGAAAGATAGACCAATAAAAATAAGATTGCAATCAAAAGACGGGAACCGGGAAAAAAATCCTTGAGACTGGGCAAAATTTGGGGTGAAAATAAAAAAAGTAGGTATGGAGAAGGAAGAGCTGAAATATTTTGTTTCAAAAAGAACAGAAATAGAAAACACAGACTATAAATGGCAAAACCCATGTACCACCCAGAACAAAAACCCTTTGGGGTAAGGGAAAAAAATTTAGAAAGTATTAGAAAGGGTAACCTTTTAAAATATTTTAAAAAAAAAAAATCAAAAGTAGTAAAAAAAATACGGGTGGTTGGAGAATTTTTAAATGCAAAGGAAATAAAATGGCATTTTAAGGAGGAAAAAGAAAATGCCTTTTGGGGGGTCCATTGTTTTAAACTTCTTTTTTTCTGTTTAAAATTTAGTTTTTCCCCTAATTTTTAAAAAGACAGGCCCTGATACGCTTCCAAAATATCTCTATCCGTTGCCTCAACTTCTTTAAAAGCCCCCAAAGCTGACCGATTTCCCCTTTAAACACTGCCCCCCCATGTGTTTTTCCCTTTGGGCCTTCCCCATGGATGGGATCTTCCCCCAAAAGACGAAACCCCACGGTTGGTAGACGACACTTTAAAAAGGGTGGTCTTTCGTCGACCCTGGCCTTTTTTAAAGATCCTTGGGCCCGAAATCCCGAGTTGATGGCCCTCACATGAGTAAAGTAAAAAATACAAAAAAACTGGTTCCGTAAGGGTGAGCATCACCCCCTACAGGAGAGATGAGTTCTCATCATAGTAGCTATCAGAAGCCCCACTTGTCACGACACCAGTTTGCAGTAGTTTTATTTTTCTTGGCCAATTTGACCACCTACTTTTTCCTTACGGTACATGTTCAATTTTTTTTTTTTTTCTTTTCTTTTTAACTTTGTGCCTATAGCGCTGTAGGCAGTGGTGACCCAGGGCTCGGATGGTAGGCTCTGGAGGTTCACTTGAGGGCTGTGAGGGTTTGGTCCTCGCCCGTGGGGGTGAGCAGGATTCTTATAGTGACGCCTGTGATTAGAGGCTCATCCCGTCCCCCTGTGTCCTCCGATGCACTCGCAATCGAAGGTAGAGTTAAATGGGCAGGGCATGGGGGTGTTCTTAGGCCACTCGACGGTGCAGAAAGGTTTTGCGTTTCTTCGGGGATCGAACCCCGGGTCCCGAGAACGCCAGTCGGAGACGCTTACCGCCTCCCCAAAAACTGTCTACCGCCTACATCCCAAAATATTGGAAAAAACGTGCTAATTTTGAAAGAGTGATTGAAAATTCAATGCGAGCAAAACTATGGTTTTACAGCGAGTTGAAGCAAAATAAGTGAGACAATATTTTTTATACACTATTTTATTTTCCTTTAATTATCTTAATACAGGGGGGTCCCGAAGATACGAGCAGTTAGGTTCCACCTGGCATACTCTAAAGCGAAATCTCGTATAACGAAACACATAACTAATGGTAAAATACAGGTTTGGTTCCAGGACCCCATCAATTAAAAAAAAACCCAAAAAAAACCCCATGTTTTTCAAGCTAAAATAAACTATAGCAAACACAACAAACACACGCGTCTATATTACCCACACTGTAACTACCTATTCTGTAGAAAAAGCATTCTGAAAAAGAAAATAGCACACAAATAACATAACTGCACATTAATTAAACATAAAAATGCATATCAAGCAAAAAAGACGTTTTTAATGTAGGGGACGCCCCGTGATACAAGAGAAGGTAGTGTAGGGGTCCCAAGGCTGGGGCCGCACACTGCTAATTACCCCTAAAAGGGCAGGCCGCGCCATATGCTTAATTACCCTTCAGGTCACGCCTTGCTAGGGGTAACCTGACTGCGGTCCCAAGGTTGGAGTCGCCCCACCTGCTAATCTATAATAATATAAGCGAAAGTGTGTGTGGGTGTGTGTGTGTGTGTCTGTCTGTCTGTCCGCGATAGGTTCCGCCCCTGTGGCGGAATCCCATCATATGTCACAGTTTTGGAATCAGGTTGACCAGGGAAGGTTTTAAACTCAACTTATAGGATGATCCGATCACTTTTTTTTTTTTTTTTTTTTTTTTTTTTTTTTTTTTTTTTTTGCAGCAGCCTATTAGCGAGAACAGTGAAGAAAAAAAGTGGGTTGCGAGAATTGAGGAAACCTTGATGTAGGGTGATGGTGGGGTGATGGGTAATGGGTGTGGGTGATGGGGGGAGTGAATGGGTGGGGGGTGATGGGTGAGGGAATAGGTGGGGGGTGAGGGGTAATGGGTGAGTGAATGGGTGTGTGGTGATGGGTAATGGGTGAGTGAATGGGTGGGGGGTGATGGGTAATGGGTGAGTGAATGGGTGGGGGGTGATGGGAAAATGGGTGAGTGAAGGTGGGGGTGATGGGTAATGGGTGAGTAAAATGGTGGGGGATACATACATTTCAGGAAAGTTAGGAGGGGCTTCTGGAGAGTCTGTGTTTGGTGGGCCGAGGTGGTGGGTAATGGCTCATCTGAGTCTTGGTTTGGGGGGCCCAAAAGGCCTACCAACACAGGTGGTGGGCCGGCCCCCCAAACCAGGTGGTGGGCCAAAGGCCCCCCCAATACCCCTCCGCAGGAGCTAGCCAAACAAGTCCGTCGGAAGGCGGCTTTGCTTTCGGGAAGTTAGAAGGGGCTATGATGTGGAATGGGTTGGCGTTAATACATAATTTTAATCCATGATTCAAGGAAATTAGAAGGGCAAATCTGAGAGTCTGTGTTTGGTGGGCCGAAGGACCCACCAAACCAGGTGGTGGGCGAAGGCCCACCAATAGCCCTCTGCAGGAGCTAGCCAAAAGGGCCCCGGGCCCGGGGGCGGCTTTGGCTAGTTCCCCAAAATGTCCTGCGCGCCAAAATGCTTAATTACCCTTCAGGTCAGGGGCTTGCTAGGGTGACCTTACTGGGGTCAACCAATCCCCCTTTGTCCAGCCCGGGAGTGGTATGGGGGGCATTTTTAACTTGATAATTTTACTCACCCCAGTTTGAATGTCGTATCATTGGATTTTAGATCTCGTATATTGAAAATAGACCCTAATTTACACATCTCGTATCATCGGATTCTCGTATACCGAATGCTCGTATAACGGGACCTCCCTGTATAGATGTACTCTTACTGTAAGTTTTGCATGCTCTGATATGCAACAATGTATCATGAACACGATGGTAGGCTCAGTTTTCTTAAATATCATCTGGTGTTGGTAATAAAATATACAACATCTCAATGCACTGAAACCTGAAAATCCGCCTACAGTACACTCCCGAGTTTCGCGATCCTCGAGTTTCGTGCCGAGTCCTAAATTCTTACCATCCCGACTTTCGCGCATTATCTCACCGAGTTTCGCGCTGCTTCGTACACGTTTTTTTTGTGTGTGCCTACAGCGCCGTTAGGCAGTGACCTCCAGGGGGGGAATGGTAGGCCCTGGAAATTCACTTGAGGGCTGTGATGGTTGGCCCTCGCCCATGGTGGCGTAGGCAGGATTTTTATAGTGACACCTGTGATTAGAGGCTCATGCCGCCCACCTGTGGTCCTCCGATGCACTCTCAATAGAAGGTAAGTTTTCCGTATTTTACGGCTTATAAGAGCACTTTTTCCCCCCAAAAAAAACCTGAAAAATACTCATGGGATCTTCCAAGACGAATGTTATAGTTAGCTTAAGGCCGGTCACACTAGACTGGTACGCATGGAAATGGGCGGTTTTGCGTGGCTGAGCCTCCAATGGCTGAAAAACTGCCACCCATCGACTCTCGCCGGGACGGAGCGAATTGGGTTTTCCGTGGGCGACCCAGCCTCACTTATGTCTGGGCAGCAGAGAGGATTGAGGGTCTATATAGTATTGAAGCAAGCTAATTTAAGAAAATTATGTATCTTTATTCAAGAATAAAGATAATACATCATAGTAATCCTAGATAATTACATTTTTCTGAGATGATCAACGATGAGGACTATACAATGATCATTAAATCAAAGCTACACACTCGCTTTACCTTGGAGCTTCAAGTATAAACAAAGCCGTAATGCCGTATGAATAAAAGCCGTTCTTGGTGTTATTAAGGATTGCGATGATTCCCTGAGGAACTCTATGACCCTGGTGATGTCCTATGATGCTATCACAGGCGTGGCACCAGCAGTAGTGAGGGGCAGGGGACAGACGTAGGCGGTGCGGTTATGAAACTCATCGATGGGAATTCTTGCCGAAAAACCAACCGAGAATTCTCGCCGATGTGGAAATTTAACCTAACCAGGACATTGGCATCTTACTAAACCTAATGAGCAAGCTTTGCTGGTATTTCATCCCTGAATGCAGAAATACGGGTAAAACCTGGGTAATAATGGACGAGGACTGCGCGGTCATTTTCAGAAACACCGACAAATTTTTCCTGCCCAAAAATAGTGCTTTTTCTAATTGAGATAGTTTTATTCAAGTTTTCATAAAAAAAAAAAGTAATCACCGAATTTTATGGTCCATTAAAAACACTGAATCTCCAACAGAAAAAGCACTAAAAACTTGACCGGGAAAAATGTGTCAGGGTCTCAGATAACAGGGAAGTGATTGAATAGAACATACCAAACCTAACCTTAACCTAACCTTATAGGTTTTAATGAAACCTAACCTAACTTTAACCACAAAGTATACCTACCTAACCTAACCTTATAGGTTTTAATGAAACCTAACCTAACCTTAACCACAAAGTATACCAAACCTAACCTTATAGGTTTAATAAACCTAACCTAACCTTAACCTAAGGTTAGGTTAGGTATACTTAGTGGTTAAGGTTAGGTTAAGTGTTCATTAAAACACATAAGGTTAGGCTAAGGTTAGGTTTGGTATGTTCTATTCAATCACTTCCCGGTTATCTGAGACCCTGACAAATTTTTCCCGGTCAAGTTTTAGTGCTTTTTCTGTTGGAGATTCAGTGTTTTTAATGGAAACGGCGACCATAAAATTCGGTGATTACCGTATTTGCCGGCGCATACGACGCAGTTTTTTCCCTTAAAAAGGAATACAAAGTTCACCCTGCGTCTAATGCGGCCATATTAGCGAATGAGAGGTCGGGCAAAGAATGCAGAACAGCCGGTGGTGTATTACTAAAGGGGTCTGGAGTGATCTATGTTGAGCAGTAGTCCACTGAGCACAAATTTGTAACTGTGTTATATCAACAGTAATGCATAATACTAAGCAAAGGTTGGAGTTTAAGAGAAAACAAGAGCTGAGGCAACAAGATAGCGATTGTTGCTGCCAAGATGGCCGTGTCAGATGTAAACATCATCCACCCCCCGCTGCTGCTCTCCATTGTAAAACACTTGATATCTCAGGTCTGCCGCTTCACCTGGGATACTTCAGTCAGCGACGCCCTCCGTGCACCCACCATGGGTCATTCATCCTCCCCTAAAAACGAGTCCAGACTCCTGCCCGCACCAGTGACAAAA
>JACEEZ010020658.1:0-46717 GCA_016584305.1 Chionoecetes opilio | reverse complement strand
GGGCCCCCAGAAATGCCAATTTTAAAAAGCGCGTGTTTTATTTACTTGACTTCTCACTGCGAAGTCAAGTTGCAGGGATGACTATGAAAAAATGAATGATGAAATATCATTTCATTTACCGTTAATAACACTATCTATAGTCGCCACTGCACTAATGTCGCAGGGGGGCATATATTACGAGTTTTAGCATCACTACAGATCACATCACGTGCACAGTACGTATTTACATTATCTACTAACACTATAGCTACGGTACATGTCTACAGTGACACATACAAGTCTGTAGTGATGCTAAAATTCGTAATATATGGCGCCTGGTGACATTAGTGCAGTGGCCACTATAGTGTTGTTGACGGTACATTCATTTCCCAAGATGTTGTTTCAGCAAATTGCTAATATTGTAATTTTTCGTGAAATTACTTTAGTCTTATGGTCGGCCATCATGGTGTTTCATGTCTTTTCAGCAGCACGAGAAGCTCCTGGTCGTCTTCCCCGCTGACTGTAGTGCGCATGCGCCAGTTCTCCCCACACTGGTCCAACCTGGTCCTGCTCGCTTGCCTGGCCCAGTCTCGTCCGTTCCAGCCCGGTCCAATCCGCCTCGCGAAAACAGTGGCCGACCGGGACTAGTCCAGTCCAGACCGGGCCAGAGCGGCCGCGAAAACGCGCTATTACTAAAACCAACTTCATGTCTGACCTGGTAAATGCTAGAGTCCTTTCCCGCCCTTATTTGTGGTTTTATTTCCTCCAGACCTTCACAGATCCCTTCAGATACCTCTAACACGTAATTATAAAGTGGGGGAGAGATTAAAAAATATAAGAAAAATTACTAACCTAACCTGATAAAATTCTAGTCCTTCCCCGCCCTTAGGTCTTGTTAGGAGGTTATTTGTGAGGTTAGGTTAGTAATATTATATTTGGGGTTCCAGGGGGGGTCATTTAGGGGGGGAAGGGGGGTTGAAGGGGGCATCGCTCCTCCACTCTATAATTACGTTTTAGTGGTATCTGAAGGGATCTGTGAAGGTCTGGAGGAAAAAACCCACTAATAAGGGCGGGAAAGGACGGTTATAATGGACGAGAGTTTCGCGGTCGTTTTCAGAGACACCAACTATTTTTTCTTGGCCTACAATAGGTGCTTGTTCTAATGGAGATTGTTTTATTTTGCGCAAACCAAAAAAATAAAGAAATTATTATTATTTTTTTTTTTTAAGTATACTTTGTGGTTAAAGTTAGGTTAGGTTTCATTAAAACCTTTAAGGTTAGGTTAGGTTTCATTAAAACCTATAAGGTTAGGTTTCATTAAAACCTATAAGGTTAGGTTTCATTAAAACCTATAAGGTTAGGTTTCATTAAAACCTATAAGGTTAGGTTTCATTAAAACCTATAAGGTTAGGTTTCATTAAAACCTATAAGGTTAGGTTTCATTAAAACCTATAAGGTTAGGTTTCATTAAAACCTATAAGGTTAAGTTTCATTAAAACCTTTAAGGTTAGGTTAGGTTTCATTAAAACCTATAAGGTTAGGTTTCATTAAAACCTATAAGGTTAGGTTTTATTAAAACCTATAAGGTTAGGTTTCATTAAAACCTATAAGGTTAGGTTTCATTAAAACCTAGAAGGTTAGGTTTCATTAAAACCTATAAGGTTAGGTTTTATTAAAACCTATAAGGTTAGGTTTCATTAAAACCTATAAGGTTAGGTTTCATTAAAACCTATAAGGTTAGGTTTCATTAAAACCTATAAGGTTAGGTTTCATTAAAACCTATAAGGTTAGGTTTTATTAAAACCTTTTAAGGTTTGGTTTCATTTTTTATTTTATTTTTTATTTTCATTTTTTATATATTTTTTTGGTTTTGGTTTGCGCAAAATAAAAGTATCTCCATTAGAACAAGCACCTATTGTAGGCCAAGAAAAAATAGTCGGTGTCTCTGAAAATGACCGCGAAACTCTCGTCCATTATAACCGAGCTCCCTGTGTCTGTATGTGTGTGTGTGTATTACCATTTGTGTGCCCATTACATGTCTATGGGGGCAGCGAGACCTTTTAGGTGCTTAGGGCCTCCAGGGGTCTTAATCCCGCCCTGCCGTTACCCTCTAGAAATGGGTGAAAATCATGGCTGTTACCTATCCTGTTCTCTTGTTCAAACAAAATCCTCTCCTCTATGTGTATGTTGTTCAGGAACCCCATTAACAAAGATCTAGGATAGCAATGGCTTGATCATTTATTACCTGCTGGTCACGCCATCACCTGGCTGTGCTCCACTGATTTCAAGGACCAAACTTTATTGTCCTGAATAGTTTTGATGTTTTGAGTTAATCTGGCACTCGGTCTTGGGGGAAAGCATGTTTGTGTACAGGTGTGGACGGCCGCCCCGCCCCTCCCGGCTCGCCCCGCAAACATCCCGCTCAGCCTCGCACTGCCGTAGTATTGATTTTCTTTTATTTGTATTATCAAATGTGGTTAAGGTTTGCTGTATCTCACTAGTACTAGTACTGCCATATCTCGTTTACTACCTTATGAAGGACTAATCTTTTGTCATGTACGTCTTCTACTAACCTTCAAACCTCTTGGCAAACTGTTACTTTGGTCAAAATCACAGACAAAACTTATCTGACATGAATAACTATAACACTGCCGCCGCCATTCACGCAGCCCAGCAGCGCGCCTTCCCCAGGGTGACAGGGAGTTTCCTACACAAGTTGTTTCGTATACAGGTTTTGTTAGTTGTTTCGTACACTGATTTTGAGTTTTTTCGTACATACCTGGTGTCGTTTCGTAACTCTAGTAATCAAGTTCAACTCTGAGCTAAGTGTACGAAACGACTATGGTTTCATATCGACTACGAAACAACTTTTTGGTGTACGAATCTACTGGTGTACGAAACCACTTGTGTATGAACTGAGTGCACGCCTTTCCCAGGCCCGCGGCGAGCTCAGTGCTCACTAGGGTCTCTCTAAAGGTACCCCGGGTGCTCACTTTCCCCCCCCTCAATTTGGGTTAGGGTAATATTTTTTCAGCGGTGAGGTCAAGGGGGGTAAAAACCAAAAAAAAACTAGTGATTACCAAGAAAAACAAACATCAGATTCTTTGAAAACATCAAAATCTATCACAAAAATATAGTTTCATCTGAAAGGGGAGAGGGTTGATAAAACGAATCTTTACCTCATAGGTAGCCTGTGTTATAGCGCCTTTTCGCGACATTCACCGCCCTGGTCCAGTTCAGTCCAGCCCGGGGTCAGGGTGGACTGATGCTCGCGAAAATACATCGAGACTGGCCCCGTCCCATTCATCGTTCCTATTGGCTAGGGGATCGAGTGGGCGGTCCTCCGGGCAGAAATGCACAATTTTTAAAAAGCGCGTGTTTTATTTACTTGACTTCTCACTGCGAAGTCAAGTTGCAGGGATGACTATGAAAAAATGAATGATGAAATATCATTTCATTTACCGTTAAAAAACACTATCTATATCGCCACTGCACTAATGTCGCAGGGGGGCATATATACGAGTTTTAGCATCACTCCCAGATCACATAAACGTGCACAGTACGTAGTTTACATTATCTACTAACCCTATAGCTACGGTACATGTCTACAGTGACACATACAAGTCTGTAGTGATGCAAAAAATTCGTAATATATTTGGGGCCTGGTGACATTAGTGCAGTGGCCACTATATGTTGTTGACGGTACATTCATTTCCAAATGTTGTTTCAGCAAATTGCGAATATTGTAATTTTTCGTGAAATTACTTTAGTCTTATGGTCGGCCATCATGGTGTTTCATGTTTTTTCAGCAGCACGAGAAGTCCTGGTCGTCTTCCCCCCTGACTGTAGTGGGGCATGCGCCCCGTTCCCCACACTGGTCCAACCTGGTCCTGCTCGCTGGCCTGGCCCCGTCTCGCCCGTTCCCCGGGCCAATCCGCCTCGCGAAACAGGCCGACCGGGACTAGTCCAGTCCAGACCGGGCCAGAGCGGCCCCCGAAAACGCGCTATTACTAAACCAACTTCATGTCTGACCTGGTAAATGCTAGAGTCCTTCCCCGCCCTTATTTGTGGTTTTATTTCCTCCAGACCTTTACGATCCCTTCAGATACCTCTAACACGTAATTATAAAGTGGGGGAGAGATTAAAAATATAAGAAAAATTACAACCTAACCTGATAAAATTCTAGTCCTTCCCCGCCCTTAGGTCTCGTTAGGAGGTTATAGTCCTTGAGCCCCGACCAAAAGTAATGCTCCGGCGGGGGAGTAATTCTCATTATGATTTTCCATTAGACCAATGTCTCAAGTGTCAGAAAAGGTGTGATGGACATCTGAGAACGGTAGCTTAGTGCCCGGATGGGACGCCATCTTTGAAAACCCCCCAGCTCGAAAATGCCCTTTTTGGTGGGGTACATTGTTGCACGTGTATCTGGACTTCTATACTAGCTATCGATTTTCGGTTGACGACTAAATATACGTCCAATGTGTACCGTCTAAATAAAAAATAATATGAAGCTTTTTGTTATAGATTAATTATTATAAAAATCAATTATCAAAAAAAAAATCATATATTTTTCAATATTTATTATTAGACTTGTACTTTTTTTAGTGAAACAACACTGGTATGATTTCAAATTATGCATTTTGCTACACCGTTTATCTGTCTATAAAAATAACTCAACAAGTAAAAACATATCATCCACCACGAGTTTACAACAAATATTTTGTAAAGAGGCATAAAATGACTTAGGCCGCCGCTGGCATTATCTATTCTGACGTTTAACGCAAGTTAGGAATGTCGTACGAGAGGATTTTAACACCATACGATATCTAATAAGCAGGCGGAAATTGTTAATAGGAAATCTGCACTTTGGTGGCCATCTTGGATTTCAAAAGGGCCCGCCATTATATTAATTATTCATTACTAGATTTTGGAAAGACGTATGGCTGATTTTAACACCATAACGATGTATATTCCTAATAAGCAAGCGGAGGTATCATGAACATGTCATTTTTTTAGTCAAATAACACCGTATGATCTTCTAAATTATACTTTTGCTAAACCGTTTATCTGTCTATAAGATTTTCAGGCAATTTGGCCTGCATTATAATAGAAAACAACATATGCTAACAATATACAGTGCACACAAAGTTAATCATCAGAGTCCCCCATCAGAGTCATTGGCATCCTGAGCCACGATAGCATCATCCTGCACCATGTTGGAGCATCCCTGCAGCTTACACACAACATTTGCACTTCAACCCATTCAGTATGCAGGAGCAATCGACGGTCAAACACGCCTTCTGCATGTGCATGAGATGAGTTTCCCAAGACGACATCTGGAGCTGGTAGACCCGCCATCCATCGGATTTTAAAGCGAACCGCCATCATCGAGTTCCCAGCCATGTCCTGCTGAGGTGGGGGGAAACGTCTTGCAGGTTTTTCAAGGCTGCGTCGCCAGTTTAGCCGCCTGATAGTTGGCCCAAGCGTATGCTGCATCAAGGAGTCTTCAAAAGGCGGCAATTGTCCAGATTCGATTGGCCCTTCTTTGCACAGAACATGTGATAACGGAGTGAATTAGCACAGACGATCTTCGTTTTCCCTGGCGTACAGCTGACACGTGAAGGCCGGGAATGCTTTTAAAAGACGTCTTTTGGGTACATTCCACGAAGATCCAGATCTGTGAATGCTTGAGATACAGATCATTCGCTGCACAAGCTTAAAAGCCTTATCTTTCTTGGCTAGCCAGAGCACTAACAGTGTCACACCCGCTCCATGCATGAAGCCCTGGCAAATGCACTGCAAACTCCAGACCCCAATACCGCAGCCAACTTCCAACGTCAAATCTTTCTGACTCGAACCTTTGTTCCTCGTCTGATGAAGAGCTGACTATCGATGGTTCTGCTGAGTTGAACAAAGTGGAAAGTGTTCGTGGAAACATGAAACAAATCGCGAAAAGCTAGGCAACAGAACACTGTATGTCACCCTGTGGTGAAAAATGTCTGGTACTGACCCGCGATGGGTGGAAGTTGGTGCAAGCATCGAATTTTAGCCACGAGGAGCAGACACGCGTATGTTTCTCCACGCAAGCACGCCGCTACCCACTAAAAGACAAATCATCTTAGTGGCAGATGACACCGACGTTCTGATCATCAGTCTTCATCTCAGCAGAACCATCGATAGTCAGCTCTTCATCAGACGGGGAAACAAAGTTCGAGTCAGAATGATTGACCTTTGGGAAAAGTTGGCTGCGGTATTGCAAGTGATGCCCTGACGCCTACGAAAACAAAGGAGCCATGGTGGGTACGTTGAGGAACCAGTGAACTTATTCGTGGGCTATGTGAATGATAAAGATAGCGAGGACAATTTATTGAAACTAGGAGTGAATCAAAGGGGTGTGCCGTCCTTGATACGGGTTGTACAAACACTGTGTGTGGTTCACGTTGGCTCGAGCGTATGTAAAGGGGTTTGACTGAATATGAGCGTGGACTTGTGAAAGAGGAATGTTCTAATTCCAGCTTCACATTTGGCAATGGTATTTCTGTGATTTCCTTCAAGAAAGTTACGTTTCCTGTTGTATAGGGAATATGCGTGCCAATGTGACCTCTGATGTGGTGAACTGTAATTTACCGTTGTTGCTGAGTAGATCGTCTATAAAAAGAGCCGAAATGATAATAAACTGTGAGACAAATCAAATCAAAGTGGGCGGAAAAAGGGACGTCGTCAATCTACGTACATCTTTCGTCAGGACACTATCTTGGTGCCGTTATCGGCATGACTAAACTGGGAAGTTAGTATAGCTGAGGCACTCTTTGGCACTCTACAAGGACGGGGACATCGAGAAGAGGGCCTTGAAACTTCATCGTCAGTTTGGACACCCTACAGCAGAAAAATTGAAGAAGCTTGTGAGAGATGCCGACATAAGGACCTTAACCTGGAACGGAGATTGATACAGTGACAAGTGACTGTGACGTGTGCAAACGGTATAAGAAACCGAGCCCGAGACCAGTGGTGAGTGCCGTTGGCTAGCGGGTTTTAACGAGGTGATTGCCATGGACCTTAAGTCGTGGGGAAAGAAGTATTTCTTGGTGATAGTGGACCTGTATACAAGATATTGTACATCTGTGGTTGTTCCAGACAAAAAAGCAGGCACTATTATTCGGGGAATATTTCTCGGTTGGGTTGTGCTATTTGGTGCCCCAGGAAAAATCTTATAGATAATGGCTGTGATTTAATAATTCAGATATGAGGTCTCTAGGTGAGGCATCAATGTTAAGTTTATAACGACGGCAGCTGAAAGCCCTTGGAGTAATGGTGTTTGTGAAGGCTCAATGCTGTGTTGGGAGGAATGGTAAGCAAAATTTTGGCGGATTGTCCTGGCTGTGATTTAGATGTTGCTCTGGCTTGGGCTGTGGCTGCCCGGAATGCACTGTCAACATTTTCGGGTTACTCGCCCAACCAGCTGGTATTTGGCCAAAACCCTGGACCTGGAGCCTTTTAAAGATAATCTACCCGGGGCTAGACGGCGAGGGGCCCCACCTGCAGGTACACCACAGCGGAGGGCCCCCCTTAGCTGCGCCCTGGGAGGCGAATTTTTACTAAGTAAAAATAAGTAAAGTAATAGTGAAGGATAACCTGAAGCACTTCACGCGGCAAATGGGGAGCATTTACCGTAGCGGAATCTAGTGAAAGGCTGACTAGAGCACTTCGTTCATAATATGAGAGACAGCGACCCCGGGGACCTACACTACGGAGATGATGTTTACTACAAGCGTCTAGACAGTAATAAGTGGCGCGGACCTGGTACCATAATTGGAAAAGACGGAAAACAATTTTAAGTGAAGCACGGTGGAATGGTGGTTAGGGTGCACACATGTCGCATTGCCACGGCACCGACCAGTGTTGATCTGCTGCAGTGTCAAATGAGGAAGATGTGTCTCAGTCCAATACCAGTGCTCTGCGAGCTCCTATGTGCGTGGTGATGTGGAAATTGGATTCGGGGATTCAACTGGACTCGGATGATGACGACCATCCTCGTGAAATTGTTGATGTTTGGGTGAGGGGGCGCAGGTGGCTGTGGATGGCCCAACGGTGACGTTCGGCAGACGGACACGGGTGCGAGTGCCTCGGGTGTGTTGGCAATTCCTGTAGTGAGAGTTAAAACGGGTCAAAGGATCAAGGGCGTTGAGAAAGCGAGTGGTGAGTGGATATCTGGTAAAATTTTTTAGTCGGGCGGGGAAGGCGACTGGTCGATACTCCCAAAGCTACAACATTAAGAGTGACAAAGATGGTAACATTAATTGGATGGATCTGGACAGAGATTTTACGTCATGGGAAACAGTGGACGAGGCGACAGAAATGCTTGTGTTGTTTAATACAGATGAGGTGGTGTGTGCTAAGGAAAAAGAGATTGAGAAATTTGGGGGACCCCAAGGAGGTGTATGAAGAGGTGGAGAATGTGGGTCAACAAGCTATATCTGTACGTTGGGTGGTCACAGAAAAAACTGAAGGAGGGGAAGACTATTGTGAAGGCACGTTGGTAGCAGGGGCTTTGAGGGGGGACACCATAGGGCTGCAGAACATGTTCAAGGAGGCTGTCCGTTTGGCAATGGTACTCGCCTCAGCTAATGGTTGGGTTGTGCCACACAATGGACATACAAGCTGCGTACCTCCAGGGAACAAAATAGAGCGTGAAGTGTACCCGATACCTCCTCCTGAGTTCGACAATGGCTTATTGTGGCGTCTGAGGAAGACTGTGTATGGTTTGTGCGACGCGGCCAGACAATGGACATGAGGGTGAAGGAACAGCTGATAAAGTCTCGGTGCCAAGATTCGTCCTGGACCCTGCATTGTTTTCGTGGGGCCAACATGGTGGAACAGAGGGTATCATATGCGTATATGTGGATGACTTCTTGTGGGCTGGTAACTATGAATTTGAGCAGCACGTCATAAAACAGTTGCGTAGGACCTTCCAAGTCGGGTCTTTTGTTCAGAGTGCTTTAAGTATGTGGGGCTCAACGTAGTTACCACAGAGGACGGCGGTATAAATCGACCAGTTTCAGTATGGAGCATCGTTGAATCCGGTTGCCCTTAGCAAGCGTCGGGCGTTTTGGAGAGACGAGTGAAATTTTCAGAACGAGAGAAAACAGAATATCGTGGGTTGGTCGGGCAACTAAATTGGATGGGTACTCACACTCGCCCCGGGTATAGCGTTCGATGTGTGCGAGCTGAGTGTTTCAATTCCAAAGGCTACGGTGTCTGACATATTGAGACTAAACAAGGTGATTGAGCGTGTGAAAAACGGATAATGCTGGGTTGTTTTCCCGAGGATTGACCTTTAGAGAGTGCCACATTGAGTGCTACGCTGACGCATCCTTCGCCAACCTGCAGGACCTGGATCTCAAGGGGGCTTTATTATCTTTCTGTGCGACACTAATAATGTACGGGGCCCTATTTACTGGCATCAAGGAAGGTTCGACGGGTGGTCCCAAATTCAACTCTTGCTGCTGAGACCCTGGCACTTCTGGATGGGTCTGTACTGGCGGTGTATGTGGCCAGTATTCTGCAGGAGATCTCCGGATGTGGGAGGGTCCCTATCAGATGTTTTGTGGACAACCGTAGCGTAGTGGAAGCCCTATACACCTATAAATTGGTGGACAACAAGCGTTTTGAGGATGATATATCAGTGCTTCGAGATATGTTGGATCAAGGGGAATTGAAGGGGGTAACTGGGGTGGGGACATCGAAGGCAACTGGCAGACTGCCTTACCAAGAAGGGGGCGTCGACTATGCGGCTGCGGGGGGCAATTAGTCGGGATTAGGGTTGACTGTCATCAGCAACATGTAGGGAAATTGTAAATATGTTATTGGTTTAACATACAATTGTACGTAGTTGTATGTACTAAAGGAGACATGCAAAGAAAAGAAGAAAAAAATTAGCGAATGTTGTTAATATAGCGAGTGTGTTAGCACGTTCCTATGTTTATGCGCCGCGGCGGCGGGAACCAATGGGAGGGCCGCCATATCATCAGATGTCTCATGATGTCTCACTGGTGATCACGTGACAAGTGACCACGTGGAGTCACAAGAGGGAAGAGGCAGTCAGTCCCCAGCGCGCGGTGAGTGCAGTAGTGTCCAGGATTATTAACAATACCAGTGTTGTTTCACTAAAAAAAGTACAAGTCTAATAATAAAATATTGAAAAATATGATTTTTTTTTCGATAATTGATTTTTATAATAATTAATCTATAACAAAATGCTTCATATTATTTTTATTTAGACGTACACATTGGACGTATATTTAGTCGTCAACCGCACATCGATAGCTAGTATAGAAGTCCAGATACACGTGCAACAATGTACCCCACCAAATGGGCATTTTCGCGCTGGGTGGTTTCAAAGATGGCGTCCATCCGGGCACTAAGCTACCGTTCTCAGATGTCCATCATGCATTTTCTGATACCTGAGATATTGCCCTAATGGAAAATCATAATGAGAATTACTCCCCCCGCCGGAGCATTCACTTCAAAATATGGCCGGTTGGCTCAAGGACTATAAGGTTAGGTTAGGTTTCATTAAAACCTATAAGGTTAGGTTTGGTATGTTCTATTCAATTACTTCCCTGTTATCTGAGACCCTGACTTATTTCTCCCGGCCTAGTTTTAGTGATTTTGTCTGAAATTTTATTCTGTTTATACAAAATAATAAAATTGCCATTTTTCTCTCCACTAACAAACACAAAGGAATTGCACAATGTATGTTTTTGGTTTGTTTCTCAGTAAGGTTTTATCTTGATAATGAAAAAAATATATAAATATAAACTTACAAATATATATTATTATATATTCAAGGTATTTCCCTTATTGCACAAAAACAGGTACATGGGATACAGTAGTTGAACAGAATAAAGTACATGATCATGATAAAGTAATATCTATATATATCTCTATAATAGAATATACTTAGTAATTTCAAGGTTTGTTAGCAAACATATTTCAACATTTAAATGAAACATCAAACCAATTTTTCTATAAAAGTGAAAAATAAGGTTTTGCTCTGGCATGGAAAATTGGATAAATATTCCTTTTTATTGTTTTTGGGTAGCAGGCTACTAGCAGCAATTTTGGGGGGGCTGAGTCCCCCTTAGCCCCCCCGCGGTGACGCCACTGCTCCTGGCACTTGCGAACACACTCACAGTCACTCACACCATCACCCACAACACAACATCGCCACACCAACACATGCCGTATTTTTTTGGGCACTCGCAAGCACTATCAGGGTCCCTGCACTATTTTAGCCCCTAAAGACTAGCAGAAAGGCACTTACCAGGCAACAGGCGCGAAGGGGAGAAGAGTTAAAAATGCTGTGACTGCCTCGGCTGTGTTGATCGCTACCATCCAGCGGCCGGCGCGGCGCTCGCCGCTCAGGAGGGAAATTTTGAAATTCAACCGCCAAATTCAAATTTTAATGCAAACCCACACGACATGCAAAAACTCATACATACCCACATCATATCCCAAATAAAACACGCACATTCGTATAATTAAACATTTGCGATAACTTTGGAAACCGCTTTTTTCACCACCGGAAAAGAATTATAAATAAAATATAATTATATTTTTTCGCCGCCCGGCAGTGTGGATCATTCCTGTACACTCTACCTCTTAGGCCGAACCCCCCACATCACCATGTAGTAGTCTTTTTTCTTAAATTACACATTTTATTAGGATATTGACTATTTAATTTCAAGTTTAATGCTCTATAAAAAATTTAAAAAGTTTGGTCGCAGCTGCAACCAAGAGACGACGTCCTGTAATGTCATTTTTTGGGGTCAAAAATTTTCAAAACGTAATTGTACGTACTGCAACGTAACTTTTGGCGGACGAAATTACAACCTTAACACAACGTTGTGAAAACGTTTCTTGTTTGCTGCTAGCTCTGTCTGTCTGTCTGTCTCTCTCCTTGTCTGTTTGTCTCTCTCCTCCCTGCCCTGTCTGTCTCTCTCCGCCTGTCTATCTGTCTGTCTCTCTCTTTGTCTGTCTGTCTGTCTGTCTGTCTCTCTCTCTCTCTCTCTCTGTCTGTCTGTCACTCTCTCCCTGTCTATATATTACTAGTAATTATATTTCTAAGCTGACTAGTGACTGTTGTTGTATTTTCATCACATTATTTCAGGCTTTTCATATATTAATTTTTTTGTTGTTGTTGTGATCGATAAATGAAGATAAAATTTTTATATTTTTTCTTTGCTTTTACAGATGAGTGAAAAAATAAGTGTTTTGAAAATGACTAGGAACACCCCATGCCCACATTAGATTGCGAGTGCATCGGAGGACACAGGGGGGGCGGCATGAGCCTCTAATCACAGGCGTCACTATAAAAAATCCTGCCTGCGCCACCACGGCGAGGACCAACCATCAGAGCCCTCAAGTGAACCTCCAGGGCCTACCATGCCACCCCTGGGTCACCACTGCCTACAGGCGCTATAGGCACAAATATGATATGTTAAAAAATAAAAAAATAAAAAAAAAATAAATAAATAAAAAATAAATATGAGAAAAATGTTTAATTAATTCTTTTGTAGCGCCCCCCACTTTATTGTTTTATTTCTTTGACGTTAATTCAAGAGGGCTCCACAATCCTGGCTGATTATGCTGCCACCCCCCACAATAAGTTGGGAAAAAAATGTATAAGATTAAGAGTTTATGTCAGAACTAATGGGTGTAAAAGATGACAACTCGTTATCTTTATCTTAGTATATTGTCACTTACGATTCAACCAGTAATTACTTCCCAACTCCTTCTTAACCTAAGTCATTAACTTAAATCATCACTTAAAAATAACTTATGCTAACAACATCGCACACACGCGAGTACAAGCCCGTCTCACGAACGTCAATCTTAATCCTCCTTAACTAAATCATTAACTAAAAGTTCCGTCACTGATTTCTGAGTCAAGTATCAATGCCCACACACTCCAGCTATAAGACTAGTCCTTAGCTGTATCCCCGAGCGTTCACAGTTGTTTTCCCCCGGCTCATCCAGCCGTCCTTTCCACAGCTAACCCTTTGACCCTTATCCAGGGTGAAAATCACACCATCCCTGCACGTCTCCTCCCGATTCCACTGTGACACTGGACCGCTACGAGACAACTAATATGGCGTCTCGCCCTCCTCCTTGCCTAGCCAGCTTGACGTTGCCATCTACCGCCGTAATACAAATATATCACAATATATTTTTTATAGTGATTCAGAACTGAAGGAGTGGCGGCACTTACTCACTTCTATACTCGACATCTATATATTCTTTTAAACCCCCTCCCATTTCAACGCAAACTCCTTTGTCAGTCATGAGTCAAAAGTTTTAACCTAACCCAATTTCCGCGTACTTTTCATTAATAATATTACTTTCTGGAGTTAAAAAAAAAAAACAAAGAAGAGAGGAGAAAGTGCCAATGAAGAAGAGGAGGCGGAGAGGAGAGTAATAATGATAATATATTGCATTTTCTCTTCTACGTCTGTTCATTGGCGATTCTGTTGTGAACCTATTATCACCTCTCTCTCTCCTATTTTCCCCTTCTGTAATCCGGAAATAAAACATTGAACACAATTTATTCATGAAGTGTCTTTATTGATTTCTTAACAACAAACCTCACAAGTGCGTTGTATATGCCTGGCACGCCCCTCACCCACACCACACCACAACCCACACACAGGCCACTCCCTCCTCACAGGTGTGTCTGGATATGCCTGGCAACACGCTCTTGCTAGAAAACACTTGCCGCAATATCACACTTTTACTTTCCTCTCACTCAGTGGTGGGTGAGCATGTGTGCGTTAAGACTGCTCTTGTGGGCAAATGTTTTCCTACCTCCTCGCACTCAAGTTTCGCCCACCATTGTGGGTGAGCATGATGTGTTTCCGGATGGCTCGTTGTGGCTAAATGGTTTTTCCCTACACGCCTGACATTCAAAGTTTCTCTCACCAGTGTGGGTGGCATGTGTTTGTTAGACTGTGTGCCCTTCTGGGTAATGTTTTCCTACTCTCCTGGCGTCAAAGTTTCTCTTCACCATGTTGGGTGAGCATGTGTTTAGGGTATTAAAGAGTAAGAGTGGTCTTGCGGGGACAGGGGTCTGTGTAATATATGCCTACAAGGCGATCCATATGGAAACATAAGAGGAAAACAAATTCAGTTTGTGGGCTCATCAAAAAAAAGGGTACACCAGTGGATGGTGGTGATGACCTAGTGGTCGTTAGGCAGAAACTTTCATTACACACAGTTGAATAGCACGCTCTAAGAGCCTGATGCTCTGTGGAGGTAACATCGACTTATGTCCTAACCCTCATGGCACTTACGCACACAAAAAATAAACTCAACAAAAAACGGGATACACTAACGGTGAAGTAACTTTGAATGTCAGAGTCAATGTATTCTAGCGAATCACAACAACAGACACGTTCACGTTGTAGTGGGAGCATGTCATGATGTGTGACCGTTGTTCGACATGACCCTAGGTCTTGATACTATGACGCGAGTCTACATGCTTGTTTTCCCCTCACCCCTACACGCTCCTCGGCAGCAATACTAAACACCCCTACATGGTGAGAGCACAACTCACACTCTCTGTCAGAACTCAAAAGAGTGTTCGTCCTCCCTGAGATCGTGGGTGATACATGTGTGACCCAGGATAGGTGCCTAAGTCGCTTGCTCTTGTGAATTACCAACATGACATGTTCTCTCATACACACCATCCTAAGACACAAAAAAACATCAAACAAACAAAAGTTTCATAATCCACAACTGGAACTCACGTTTCTTCTCTTCAAAAAAACAAACCTCTCAATCACCACACCCCACCTCATCTCTACTCTGACTCTTCCGGTCCATCTACGTTCTCCTCCACTCATCTTCATCTCACTCTCTCACACAACCACAAACCAAGATCATCAACATCATCAACCAACTCTCCCAGCCGTTCTATCTAAGTTTCTTCTCAACAAACTCAACTACAACATCTCCATCTCTCATAAGCACATCCTCATGATCTATCTATCTTCTATCGCATTTCCTTCTTACTCACAACAGTCATCCATCTCAACATATCTGTTATCCTTCAATCATTCTCCCAATCAACACAACTTCCTCAACTTCAATCCAAAAACGACTACACACACATCTCTCATCATCACACACAGAGTCACACTATCTCAACTCACACACTCATCACGCCAAACTCTCAACACACACACAAAAACCCCAACACATTCCTCCATTCTGAGTTATACAAGACTCATTTCCCAATTCATTCTATCTATTCACATATCCCTATCTTTACAACATGTACTCAAACATCAATATTCAATTCATCAAAATCACTATGCTAGTCTGTACACTCACTGTAGTCACCACCTCACAATCTATCTTTTCGTTCCCGTGTCTATATCTTCCTCAATCCCTTCCCCCATATCATTCTCTCGTTCCCCTCTCATCACTCAGTTTCTTGTTCTTTTTACCAATCTCTCTCACATGCTTTTTTTGGCTTCCCTCTTTACACTCACTCCATTCTTCCTTCCGTCACATCTCCATTTCTTCTACTATGTCATTCTACATATCCCCCCCTCAATCTCTCATCCCATACCCATCCTCTCGCCCACACGTTATCTTCATACACACCGTTCCAATTAATCTTACACACATATTGTCATATGCTAACACACCTGTCTTTCCACTCCTCGAACAAGGTCTTTCTCTGCATTCTCAATCCATTCGCTTTGTCCACTTCGAAATTTCTATGCTTCTATACTCACAGCATATCAACCGACCAACAAATCTCAGCTCCTATCACACACCATAAATTTATCACAGGTGTCGTACAAATCCAAATCGTCTACAATAATTTCTTCACACCACATTCCATTCCCCGCCCATCCCTTTCCATAGTGTTTTCGTATTTAACTATGCTTGAGTGTCTTCTCAATCCCTTACATTTTCTCTCGAACGCTCCTTCATCCTAATCATATCACCACCCGACCCCTTCATCATCATCTTTCTTCATTAACACATTCTTGACACATATCATTCCTTTATCCTCACTTCTAATCACCATCCTTCCTTTCATTCCATCAAATCACTTCCTCACAATCCTCAAACCGCACCACAATCTCCCTTCTCACATTCATTTCATCCAAATGCTTCCACTCAGTGGACTAGCAACAAGTTTCTATGCTGTATTCATCCCCATTGCCATTCTATAAGATTTGTCACTCAAACATCAATTCACCACCATTCACATCTATTTTCCTAATCAATCCATCAACACATTCTATCGCCGCCGTCGTTCTCTCTCTCATAATCCTAGCATCTCCCTACTACCATGATCACACATGCTAATCGCCATGCTCATTCTCCATGCTTCCCACTCCACATATGTCTCCCTTCCCTTTTCCTTCTACATGGTGAATCTCACATTGTCACTTACTTTCAGGCGTCTTTCTTTTTGTATTCTTGCACAGCCAGTCTCCATTAATAAACGTCCCGTATACACTCCCACGCACGCACCAACCACAATCACACCCCATCCCTCCACACCACTCAATTCCCTCAGTACTCCCTGCTCACCATCGAGTTTTCGTTTCCCCCCCAACAATGGATCTCTCTCATACTCACTCAAGGCTCTCACCAATATCCCATTCACCTGCTTCCTCCTTCATCAGCACATCATTTCTCACATCCCATGTCTTCTCTCCTCTTTTAATCCCCTTCATATTGTCTTCTACATCCTGTGTCCTACATCTCATACAACACAATTCATTCCCTATCTCGAACATCTTTTCCATTCTCGCTCCACTAACCACCCCTTCCATTGCTTCCACCACTCACACAAAACAACAAACAACAAAAAACATTTCCCAGCTCATTAAGCACTACTCTGCAATCAAACAGTCACCTACCTTCTTCTTCACACATATGTCCCTATGACTTTCCCACACATGCTCATTCTCAACAGTCATCATTTTTTTACTTCTTCCTCTATTGTCTCTAGATCGTCTCTATGCCTTAATCTCTTTCATGCTTACTTTTCCTTATCCTCGCCTTACACCACAACACGTTCCATTACACACTCACATACTTCCCCTATGTGCTCTATTTATGCTATTATTGCTCTCTAATATCCATCCTAATCATCCTAAATAGCCACTTCGTCGTCTTTACTTCCCCACTCCGTTTTCACACCCCTAAAATTCTTCTCATACTCACCATATGCTCTATCTTCTTATTTCATTCACCCTGTTCATTATCCCCCACCTTGCAGCAAGATTTATGCACAGATTTCCTTCACCATTCCGTCATTCTTCTCTCACAACAATAGTTACTACCATTACATTCACAACCACATGAGCACACAAAAATAAATCAAGAAAAAAACAGCAAAACCACACAGTACACCCAGACAAGACAAAAACCTCACAATACCGTTCATCAATCTTCCGCCCCTTATTGCTTATTCATTGCTTCACACACAACGTCAAAACCAAAAACAACAAACAAAAGTCACATATTTCTTTCCTGTCATTTCGACTTCTAACACGGATCAACAGTACATCAACAACACATCTTTCTTCACTTATCAATCACCCACATACTCACAATCTAGTCTTCTCAATCCGTCAATTCCCTTCATCCTTGCCCTCACTCCTTTCCAACTTTCAATTCATTCTAGCCCCTCTTTAGATCTTCCTCTCTCAATTCTCTTCACATTAACATCTCATCCACACATAAAACACAAAAAAAAAAAAAACACAAGTAACCTTCAACTGCGCAAAACCATACATCAATCTCTCACAATGCTCATCTCATACTTCTCCTTTGTCTTTCCTTTCCAATGTCCTATTCTTACTTCCTACGTCTTCATTCACATGCTTCTTTTCATTCATCATCCACCTATCCTGCTCCGACATGCCTCAAAAACAACAATGCTTCCAAACAATGCTCCAACACTCATAGTTTCTCTTGATTCAACATCATTCCCTCATTCATCTTATCACAATAAACCAATTGCTCACCTTCTTCACTTCATCCTTCACTATCTCAATCTCCTATCTATTTTTCCTCTATCTACAAACACATCCTCTATCTTTCTTCATCTATCCCTCTTTCGGTATTTCTTGCCACACATTTGCTTACAACGATATTCGCTCTCCCAATGCCCATGCTTCTTCTTCTTCTCAATGTTCCAATCATCCTTTACTCTTCTTTCCTTACATTGTCTTATCCAAAACGACCTTCCAAAACGTGCTCCACCAGTGCTACAGTCACACCGTTCTGGATTTCCCCCCCATTCCATTCTATTCCACCATGTTCATCAAGTCGGGCTTACACTACACAATTTCACACTTACTTACCAGTTATCTGTCCATCTCCAGTATTGTCCTAATACGTATCCTGCTCTTTCCAATTTCTATGCTCAACGCACATCAACTGTTTACACATGCATCCCTATTCTTTCGCCTACATCTTCATATCTCAACATCTCTTCCCATTCACTAATCATTCTTGCACTTCTCTCTGCTTTTCATATCCCCTTCTCGCTCACTTCTTCACATTTCATCCCCCTTCAACCATGCTTCTTCGTGTCACTGTGCCAAACTTTCCTACATCCTTTCCACACACCGCCACTTCATTCTCAACAAACATTTCTCAAGACACAACAAACACAAAACTCCATTTTCCTTTCTCCTTTCTCGGCCCCAATGCTCTACATAGACTTTCTGCCTTTCCTATCATTTCCTCAGTAGTCAGTTCCCTTCCGTATGCTTGTGCCATATTATCCGCTATCTTCAGTATTCATAATCACTATTTCCCATATTCTCATCGACAACACATGCTTGCTACTCAATTCTTCCCATCTCCAGCCTATCGCCGCCATCTTCATAAGTCACAATCAATCAGTCCTACCATCTTCTAGTAATTCCATCCCCACCACTTCACTCATCTCATATCAACATTCACATACATCTATCCACCCTACACGTCCCTTTTTTCCCTCCTTTTCTTTTCCCTCTGCGGTGACTATGTATTTCCCAACTATCACACTTTCCTTGTAGAATCCTCCCCCAGCAATGCACTACAAGTCTCTTTCCTATTTCTCCCATCTCCCTTCTATCATCAACACCCCTAGTCACCCCTATAACCATAACATTTCCCAACATACCCCCGTCACCATCAAACCCTATTCCTCCTATATTTCCCTTTCCACACTATCCCCTTACTTATATTCTGGCCTCCCCTACCACCACCCCTGCTCCTCCACCAACCCCCTCTCCACCCCATTTTGATCAATCCATCTATGTACTACACTGTCACACCCGCCCCCATGTCTTTCCCCGCCACATTACCATGCGTGCTTTGCAGATTTGACATTATCCCCGTGTGCCCTCGCGCCTACCCACTGAGTTTCTACCCCCCTTCTTCCCTGATTTCCAGCACCACAATGCACCTACAATTTACCCCACACCATCTCGCACCCTTATCAGTCTCCCCTCAACACTCCCTCGTCCCTAGTTTTCCCCAACTCACAACCCAAAGACATTTTTAAATGCTACAAATCCCCCCTACATTTGTTCCCTCCCCTCACCCGGCCACTTGATATAAGACCTTCCTTCCGCTCCTCACTTCTTTTTCACTCACATCCCCCAAACTCAAACGACAATACTATATCTCTTTTCTCTTATTACCCAAACCATTTGATCAATATCCTCCACCTATCGTTCTTTATCTTGTCCCAGCCTCATCATTCATTCATTCGCTTCACCCATCCAATTTCTTCCCTTAGTTTACACCATTCTCACCTCCCCACCACTCCCGACCCTTCCCAGTTCACCCCCGCCCCCCACTGCATGTCCACCACCCCAGTTTGTTCCCCACCACACCACTTCTCCTCCACCTACTCCACTACTATCTATCATACCCCACTCCAATTTCACGCACCAATTTATCCAGTACCCCCACCTCCCTTCCTCACTCTCAGTCTATTTGCTACTATAGGCTCATATTCAACCCCTCACCTTCCACCATCACCATTCCTTGCTCCATATGCGTGCCTACGATTTCACCTTTACACCTATTACTAGGTCTTATCACCTTAGATTTTTGCTTTCCCCCTCCCCCTTTCCTTCCCCCACACCCATCTATCCAATCATCATCACACACCCCAGTTACTTTCCGATAGCTTAATCTCTCCAATCGTCTATCACAAATCTTTATTCTCCAACATTCGCGCTTCAGCACCGCCCACCAATCCCCATTCCTCTTCGTTCTCACACACTCCCAACCAAATTTTCACATCACTCCCCCCATGCTTCCACCCCCCCCTTACCCACTACACCCCAACCCCTTTTTCATGATTCCACTTCATTCCATTTATGCTCAGCCTATTAAGTGTTTTCACTTGACACACCCGCTCCCATCTCCCCCTTCCAACCCCCCTACTAATTCAAAAACCCACCCTAATAACTATCCACCCTGCTTTCATGTTCCCCCCCACACCATCCATTCTCTTCCAGTTTCCCTCTTTCCCCTGCCTCGTCTCATGCTTTGCTAGATGCTTTCGTCATGCTCTGCTCCATTTTTTCATATTACCTCTTCACTATTCTAATCACACCCCCACAATGCTCTCCCCACTCCTCCCTTCCTTACCCTCACTAATCCCCAAAGTATTCCTCTTTTCCTTTTCATAGGTTCTCCCGCATGCCTCCTTTCCCACCACCCCTTTTCATACTACTCCACCCAAACATCCCTTATACCATTCACCCATCCACCCGCTCAGCCTGCTTCCACCCTAACCTACCAAAACTACTAACTGATCAGACACATGCCTCCAATGCCTGCATTTTCTCACTCTTTATGCCTCCCTCAGCCCTATTCTGCTAGAAAACCCAGTTATGCCTAGCTGCTTGCTCCAACCCATGTTCAACTTCCTGCTCATCAATCTCACAACCACACCTCCCCCGCACCTTCTACTGCAAAAAAAAAAAAAAATTGGGGAAAAGTTGGAGCTACATTGTTCATTGCAACCCTGATGCGTGGGGGGGGGGTCCGAAAAAAAAAAAAAAAAAATGGTATCGTCAGGATTCCAGTAGTTGCGTCGGGCGCGGTCTGTTACCGCTCACTCTCTTTAGCTAGGGTTATTCGTTTCGGTTGTGAAAGCTCATACTGTGAACGCCGATCAATGTACCGTTTGTATTTCATCTGCGTTTCTCTGGGGGGGGTTTATTTAATTTCTAACAGCTTGTTAAGATCCCTTTTTCGAGTGTTGTTTCCCAAAACGACTGCCTGTCTATCGCATGTGCCTCGCACTTAGTTACACTCCAAACTTCTTGATCCTCATAGCTTGCTCAACTATCAGTGGTGGTAGAGGCCCGTGGTTTCAGTGGGGGTTTTGATGATTACTCTCTTCCGAACTCTTTTATCATTGGGTGGTCTAACGGACTCTGTTATCCTCATGTGCTTTCGATTTTTTTTTTGACGTGTTTAAAAAAAATTGAACGTCTGGGGTGTGTGTCCGACCCTAACCTTTCCGTTGGCCCCTCCCTTATCTAGTGCTCCTGGAACATTTCTAAGGGATGTGTCTCTCTCCATCCATTCAAACACAAGTTTAGGTTTGTCTTTACGGGGAATGTAAAATGGACATCCCAATCTCGCCAAGCGTGCGCGCGTATATTTTAAGGAGCGACACATCAATATTATCTCGCTCGGAGCTTGTGTTGTAATTTGTCATGCTTATTGTTGTGCTCTAGATGATTTCATCTCTTTATCGAGGTGTGACCTTTGCAACAGTGTCACACCTACATCCTTTCTTGCGTGTTTATGGGTGAGGGATGTGGTGCATTATGTGCCGATCCTGCTGGAGGCACACTTTTTGCCACAGTCATCACAGTGTATTTCCTCACCGCCTCTCCATTGCAGCACTGGTACTTCTGCCAGCACCCCGGGTGTGGCTGCTTCAGGCTGGTCCTGCAGGAACCCCGGTGGCGCCCCGGGGAATGAACCAAGCGTTCCCTAATACAAGGGAAGCGTGAGTATTCCTTGCATTGGGCCGCCATGACCTGGACTCTCACCTCAGCCCACCTGTAACATTGGTGGCACCGTCAGCACACAAGCAGCAAGGCTATCCTTGAAGGGTTGCTTCCTGCTTCAACCCTGCCATGCTAACAATCCAGCCAGTGTTTGCAGCCAAGGAGTAAGGCCAGCACAAGGAGCCTCACGCCACCACCTACAAGGGTGGAGGAGTGGAGTGGTGAGTGGCTAGTGACCTTCAATTCAGGGCAAGTGTAGCTTAAGCCTTGCCCATCAGCACAACCAATAATGGGTAATGGGCGATAATGGGGGATTGAAGAGAGAGGGGCTGCTCTCTCTCTCTCGTACTCTCTCTCTCTCACATAAACAGGCAAGTACCGAAATGGGAACCATGAATATTCCTTCATAGATTCAATTGAAATTTGCTTCAGGAATGTGTCCAACAGTGGATAAGTAGAAACAAAACTATACAGTAAATATTTCCATTAACTCAAACATACACCCTAAAGAAAGGATAGAGGGGGGGGGGGGGGGGACAGAGGATCAATCCCTGCCTGGGATACAGGACCAGATGACCGCTTCGCCTCCACCCACCTGTCCATAAGGGGCTCCTTGCCACCGCCATCACATATTGCTTTAAAAAAATAATTAATATAATTAATGAAAATATTTCCAGAAAGCCATTTCCGATTGAATTATGAAAAGCAACTGAAGTGCAAAAGCGTCTGTGTATTTTTGTTTTAGATCAGGGGTGGTTTTTTTATAAAAGAGTCTTTGCTACTTCTTAGCCAACTCTGAGCACTTTGAGTTGCTCTGAGTGGCAAAGAATGTTTTATGAGATACTCTCAAGTGGACCAAAATGCTATAGAGTGGCGGGAAACCGCCCAGAGCTACTCAGCATGACGCTTCTGAGTATTGCTATGAGTGAGAACTAAGACAACATAACGAAAATACGGAAGCTACAAGAGGCCGTAGAGAGCCTACACGCGCTAGTTTCTGTTAAGAAAACACAGGTTATTTTAATAGCTGGTTAGGCGAAGGCTATAGCCCTGCAGAGTATATGAATAAAGACGTTTTTTCCTGCGGGGGGCGAAGGAAAAATTCTGCTTAGCTGTTCAGATCCTCCTGAGAAGATGCATTTGCCCGATCGTCAAGAGGATTCTTGCTGGAGCAAAAGAAATATCTGAAAAGCTAGAAGGAAGGAATGCAATAAAAAGGATGAACCAGAAACAAAAGAAAATAAAATTTAAATAATCAAGAATAAAAATAAAATATAATCAATGTAAAAATAAATACTAATAAACAATAAGTCATAAATTCTTCTCCTCTCCTCTCTCATCTCGCTCGTTTGTCCACTTCCTGTTAACTATGGCACTTCCCAGCTCTCTCTCTCTCTCAATCTTCTCCACCTTTCGTTTACGTATGGCCACTTCTCCAGCTCTCTCTCTCTTCTCTCTCTCTCTCTCTCATAAATAGTATCACCATTTCTACCAACCACAACGAACTACTAAACTGACTACTACTACTACTTGTTTTTTTTAGTATACTTCTTCTAAGATGGATATAAAGGTGTTGTAAAAGTTACACTGTTGCTCTTTAAAGAGAAATATTGAGGTAGTTTCGCTCAATTGCTGCTCAAATATATTTTTTATATTTTTTACAGGAAACATTTTTATTGGATTATAGACTGGGTATATTAATTTTATAAGTGAAAGTTATGAAAGTGTAGTGGTACCTGCGAATCTACTCTGAAAGTGTCTTTTGGTCCTCCATGCGGGAGATGTGACGGTGGCATAGTATGCTTGATGTAGAAAGAGTGTTTTTTAGTGGCAAGTAAAAATATTATTGAGAGATAAGGATTACATTGTTTACAATATTGATTTGGAATTTTAAAATTATTTTAATAATGTTTATTTAAAAAGTGTTTACGTGGGAGGCACACACCCTGGAATGGACCTACAACCAACTTCACACATTAGGACGAATTTGTAGCTAATGAAAATTTGATCTCATTTTATAATTATTATAGAGATTTTAATGCTGACCCTTTTGCTGGCAAGGCGTGACTCACCTTGATTCATTTTATTGTATGAAAATAACTTGCCGTGTTGGTATTTTGACATTCCCTTGACCCCGATAGTTTTACTTTTGAACCATATTTTTGGTCACATTGTAAATGGTTTAGAATCATATAATTAGGAAAGAAATAGTAATGCTATAATATTTTCATAGTACGTCTAGAGAGTCTATATGATTTTGTTGGATCAGTATCCATTTACCTATTTCAGGGAATATTCACAATCTCTAGGACTTGTCTCTGTATAACATGAAATAAAGTGTTCAGCAGACTCATGTTGCGTATAGTGACCTTGTAAGGAGTCCTCGCTTCTCAGGAATATGGAATGTATGAAGAAGAATAGTTGATGACGAACTTCAGAACAGTTCATATAAGCCACTATGATGTCCGTAGTGGTTGGATGTCAGATGAGGCCACCTGTTGCAGCTCACAGGATTTGTAGGAGAAATTGATCAATGCTGTTTTTAATTCTTCCCATGAATTTTTCTAAAACGGAAAAAACTGTTTAAGACAAACAAGTTTTAAAGTAGTACCAGATGGAACAGTAAGTGTTAAGGAGTTTTATACTAAGGCTTTAAGGATGATTATGAAAGTATGGTTATTAAGATGGAAAGTCGGAGAGATACTGCTAGAAACTCACACAAACATGAACCAACAAGTAGAAATTGTTCAAAAGGCAACTGTCTAAATTGTAGAAAAAATTAAATCCCTTGAGAGACCATATCTAGTCCAACAAAGAACTATGACTCCAAGGATATGATAGCTTTCTGGGAAAAAATATGAACAAAGAAAAGTAATAAACAAGTCCTCAAATATAATCGGATGGAGAAATTACTAAAGATTCTTGATGTTTTCCATACTATTTTTTTTATAAGAGAACGTTTCCTTACACAAATGAAGAGCAAAGTTTACTTGATAAACTGAAAGATACTTGGCATAGGAGGAATAAAATTTAATCATGTGGATGTTATTTCGCTGAAAGATTACATTACTAGCATCAAGAAGACTAAATAAAGGGGTGAGGTCAGATGGCATGCCATTCTCTACTCTTACAGAATGCCTCCAACAATTACTTGCAAATTTTGTGTGTTTATGAATGCATGTTATAGCCACTGTTAATAGCCCTCACATTTGCGTTATGGGTGATTAATTCCTATAATAAAAGATACTAATTGGAAATATCGGCGTTCAAACAATTCTAATCCGACCAGTAATGCGCATGCATGTATATTGAGAGTATTTTGAATGCACATATTGACATTTTTGAGGAAAAAACTTGATTTTTAGCCATAAACAGTTGGCGTGTTTTTGTGCAAACATGTCACCCCATGCTTCTTGTTTTCCTTCCTAAAAGACACTGGATTCATTCTTATACAAAAAATTGATAAAGCATTGTAGGCCTTTTATTATTTGTGCAAAGCTTTTGATACGGTAAATCATTTTATTTTAGGTAATAATTTTATTAGGATAGAACATTTCTCCTGACCATTGTTTTATTTTTAATGCATTAGTTAGAGAAATCCAGAGTGCTAGAATTATATGGAATGGTCTTCAAGGTCTTATACAGAAATCGATACTGGTGTAAAGACAATGGAGGAATTTTGTCCGCCATTACCTATTCAATTATATATGATGATCTTCTCAGGTAACAATATCCACCCTGACGTTGTTTGGATGTCAATATGGATAATTTAGAATGATATTATCGCGTATGCTGATGACATAGTTTTACTTGCTGACTCTCATAATAACATTAGAAACAAGATTGATTAGATGTAATTTGTAAAGTAAAACTAAAAAGTTATGTACCCTAAGGTAAATCTTCAAAAGCTAAATGTATGGTCTTTCATGAATGTAAATAAGAGGAAATGGTCAGATTAAGGATATATAAGTCCCTATAAAATCGTGGAAAACTTACACGTATTTTGGACATTTCGTCATATCAACATTTTTTGTATAAAATAGATGTAGAGGACAAGGCTTCAAAGTTTTATTTACAGTAAAATTTAACACGTTTTTGCGTAAGTTTAAGTGAATCAATTCAAAAGTCATTACTTTTATATTCAAGTTCTACTGTATTCCTATCTAGGGTCTTCAAATGTAGAAGTTGATGTAAGCTTACTCGAGTTATAAATTTAAAACATTTGAGATCGCTTTTACAAATGACCAACAAATTTAACGAAAGTTTAGGATGTCCATTTTTAACAATGATCTAATTAGGTATACACGTATTGTCAAAGAGTGTAAACAGGCTTTTATTAAAACATCACGTAACAACAGATTCAAGCTAGCTATTTTTAGATTCGTTAAGCAAGAAAAATTATTCTGTAAATATTTTTGAACAAAACCTTTGTGTTTTTTTGTCTTTTTAAATCTTTTTTAAGTTTTTTATTCAGAATACTCTTATAAAAATAACTTTTTGAGAGTATGGCCATGGATGTAATGTTTATCAAGCATTACTTGGCTTCAAAACCATGAAAATATGAAGGAGTTCCACTTTCCTTTAAATTCATGATATTTTTTTTTTGTGATAGTATATACAACTCCTTGTATGTTACGCATAAAGATGAAGGATGATGAGACTACTACTACTACTGCTACTGCTACTGCTTAACTACTAGTAGTACTACTATACTCGACTACCACACCACCGACTACTACCACCACTACCAACAGCAGTTTGTACACAAGTTGTTTCGTACACAGTGAGATTCGTACACCAAAGTTGTTTCGTAGGCCTATAGGGAACCTAGTCGTTTTCGTAACCTCAGCCTCAGAGTTGAACTTTACTACTATTACGAACGACACAGGTATGTACGAAAAAACCTCAAAATCAGTGTACGAAACAACTTGTGTACGAACTCCCTTAACCGTAGTTCACACCTATAAACAACCATTTCGTACAAAGACGAGTGCCATATTCATTCAAACACATGAGAACTAGGGCCCCCCAAGGAAAACGCCACTCTGTGATTTTTTTGGTCATTTGTTCTTTATAAGCCCTACTATACACAGATGAAGACACAAAATGACACAGCTCTCCAGATAGGCCCCTTCTAACTTTCTGAATCATGGATGTTAGAAATGTAATATTAAGCCAACCACCGTGCTGTACAGCGATAAAAACGTTGTCTACGGCCTCATACTCGGGTGGTCGCCCAATACGATTTTTTCTTCGGCAATTCTGTCCTAGAGTAACTCTTCCACAAATAAAATGGTTACAGGGGTTTCGTACACAGTTGTTCGTACGCAGGCTTTGTTATTTGTGTCGTACACTGATTTTGAGCTTTTTCGTACATAAACCTAGTGTCGTTTCGTACTCTAAGTAGTCAAGTTCAACTACTCTGAGGTGAGTGTACGAAACGACTATGGTTTCATATAGACTACGAAACCCTTTTTGTGTATGAAGCTACTACTGTAGATAACCTAAACGTCGCCAGGACAAGGTTTCGTTTTTCGATGTCAGACGTGTGGTGCGTTAAATACTTACATTTCTACATCCAATGATTCAGGAAAATTAGAATGGGCTATCTGGAGATCCCCTTGTCCATTTTGTGTCTTCCATCTGTGTCATAGTAGGTCTATAAATGAACACATTACATATATCACATCACCCGAGTGTGACCTACCCTAAGATCGCCATGCTAGTGTTTATGTTCTCAGTGTCCTCCCGACCGCCGTTGTCTTCCCCGAACAAAAACGAGTAGTGAAATTGTAAACATCTATACTTGCAGCTACAAAGCATAAAACAATGCTGAAACAGGGATAGATTATACAGTCATGATATAAACTACGGTGTATCATCTTCATTGGCACAGACACAGAACACCAGCAGTATGAGGCTATCATTCGTAATAATTTTGGCGACACAAATTGGGCGTGTTGGTGTTCCTGTTCACCTTATAAGCATTCTAAGAAACATTCTCTCTATGAACTTCCTCCAAATCACTACTTATGGAGATATAAGATGTTTTTTAATGGAAGAGATTGTATAGGAGTTTATGAAAATTAAACTAACCTAACCCCACCTTTAGACTCGCTAATCTAACCTAACCTAACCTATTCCCGGGAACGCTTTAAACCTCCTAACTAAAGCCAAATCTGCATTAAAAAGTGTCCGCGGCAAGGGCAGAACATAGGTGATGCAGGTCACAAGAGGAGAAGAGTGTGGCAGACGTAACACCTTTCTCTTCTCCTCCTAATAACAACATGTCATTATCTCCAAAAGTTAATGATTTGCGACGGAAGCTCGAGAGAATGTTTCCGAGATCCATAAGGTAAACATAAACCACACTGCCATTAGAGAGATCTGGAACTCGAAATGGCCAGGGGTTCGCTGCAGTTTTTAACTCACTTTTTTTTATAATAGTTGGTCTAGCTGGAAAACAAATATGGCTTATTCCAATGCCCCATTAAAACGACAAAAGTATAATATTAAGACGTTTTCTTCTATATGTAGTGTATAGCAAGCCTGATTCCTGTAAAAACATTATTAACCAATAACAAGAGTTATAGTTGAGGATGCGGGTAATGTTACTCTATGATATTATAATAGTCATAACGTATGTTTATGAAGTTTATCTATAACTAGGCCAGATCATCTTTTCCCTGTTATCATTCGTGGTATCAATCAGATAGAAAGCCTGGAAGTGCCATGAGTCGACGCGTTGAAGTGGCACTGTTTTGATTTAATCTTCCCGACAAATCTCCCCGCCCAAACTCCCCGCCGCGCATGTCGCCTCCACAATTATAACCTCATTGGTCGCAGCACAGCCGATTCCGGCATTCTTTATTCTTCGTTTTTCAAGGCATTGCTTATTTGTATTTTGACAAGCGTTTGCCAGACCACAGTACTCTTAGAAAACAGTGTGAACATCGCCAAATTTAACATCCACAATATGAAATGTAAAAATATATTAAGCCTTGCTACTCGAGGCGAGTAATGTGCATTAAATGCTATTATAGAACGTTCCATCGGAATGCATGTCATCCATCAATTAGTAGAACAACAGTAGAACTATATTTTTTTGGTATTACAGATGCGGGTGCATCAATATGTATTGTCAAATTGATTATGAAACTATTAGTCCGCGGAGCCTAAAAACACAAGTAGACCCAACTTTGAGTTAAAACGTATAATTCTAGTGTTGTGCCCATACTCCCCTTTGACCCCAAACTAGGCATGGGGACCTGGGCATTATGCGGGACATTTGGCTGGGGTACATACTATGGCGTCGCAACCACATAGTTATTGAGTTAGGGGAGTTGTAAAACTTCCCTAGATCTAGCGAAAATTCTTTGGATTTCTTCTGAGTCCAGAGACGTCTGATCTCACAGAATCAACGTGTGATCTCACAGAATCAACGTGTGATCCTCACAGAATGATGACCGAAGTGTCGAGAACCCCCCAACCCCCCCGCCAGGAGGTTAGGCTAGATTTGTTTAGGTTAGGTTATATTGCTAGGTTAGGGTAGGTTTATATTTGGGTAAGGTAAAGGTTAGATTTTGGTTTGTTATGTTGCCTTGTTCGGTAGATTCTCGTTTAGTTAGGTTAGATTTGGCTAGGTTAGGTTAGCTTAGGTTAGGTTAGATTTGGGTAGGTTAGCTTATCGGTGGGTTAAGCCCCCCGCTAGGTTAGTTTAATTTTGGTTAAGAAAATTACCCTAGATCTCGAGAAATTACCCTAGAACTAGGGAATTACCCTAGATCTAGGGTATAAATAAACTCCAAAATTACGCATTTCCGACGCATTATTTGCTCCCCAGCCAAAAACCCCGCATTCCCCCAGGAGTCCCCAAGCTTGTTTTGGGGAAGGGGGAAGTAATGGACAAACACTGAGAATTTTACCCGTTGTGTGTTTAAAAAACGAAAACTGCCAGCGACACTGGCATTTATCGAGTTGTGCAGTTTCATTGAATTGTGTGTGTGTGTGTGTGTGTGTGTGTTGTGTGTGTTTATGTGTGTGTGTGTGTGTGTGTGTGTGTGTGTGTGTGTGTGTGTATGTGTGGTGTGGTGTGTGTGGGTGTTTGTCTGTCTGTTTTGGTGTGGTGTCTGTGGTGTGTTGTTGTGTTTCCGTCCGATCTGTGTGTGTGTGTGGGTCAGTGGGTGTGTTAGTATGTGTGTGTGGTGGGTGTGTGTGTGTGTGTGTGTGGTGTGTGGGGTGTGTGTGTGTGTGTGTCTGTGTGTGTGTGCTGACCTGTGTTTCTGTGTGTTTGGGGGATGGAAGAGTATGGCAAACACTACCGTAGAAATTGGACCGAAACAAATGTTGTACGAACTGACTCCACCCTTCTGTCCTATGTAAAATAATAACAGTATAAAAAAACCAACTACACAAAGAAAAAAAATAACGTCAAAAAGTCTTCGGACAATTTCCTTCCACCCCCCCATCACCAAAATCCCACAAACAAGCCGAGGTTATATGGAGGAGGTTTGCACGTACGCTACAGACCTTCTACTCACGAATTCAATTTTTTTTGTGGCTGAGTATCCTGTAGACACTACTACTCTACTTGCGTCAATAAAAAAAAATTAAAAAAAAATATAATATTTTGTGGTTTAGGTTAGTTAGGTTTCTTTAAAACCTGTAAGGTTATGTTTAGGTTGGTTTGGGTTGGGTTGGGTTGGGTTGGGTTAGGGTTAGGTTAAAACATAAGGTTTAGGTTAGGTTTCATTCCAATTTTTTTTGGGGGGGTGGTTTGCGCAAATAAAACTAGCACCATTAGAACAAGCACCTATTGTAGTCAGAAAAGTAAATTTGAAAAAGTAAAAAGTATTTGTGTCTCTGACACGAACAGTGGGTATTATGGGGAGAGTTTTCACGTTCGTTTTCAGAGACACCAACTACTTTTTTCTTTTACCTACAATAGGTGCTTGTTCTAATGGTGCTAGTTTTATTTTGCGCAAACCAAAAAAAAAATGAAAAACAGTATTGAAACCTACCTATACCTTGTTTTTAACCTAACCTAACCTAACCTAACCTTACAGGTTTTAAAGAAACCTAACTACCTTAACCACAAAATATTATATATATTTTTTTTTTATGAGTAGAGTATGTTGTACAGTATACTGACCCAAAAAAAATTGAATTCTGGAGTAGTTAAGGTCTGTAGCCGTACGTAAACTCTCCTCCATTTAACCACGAACGTGAAACTTCTCACTCCATAATTACCAAAGCCGATAATTCCCTACAACCACCAAAAACACCCTGAAATATGGAACTACAAAACGTCTTTACATAACCCTTAATGAGAACCCCTTAATTACAGGTGACACAAGGTTAACTAGCGCTATAAAGGTGTAGGAGTGTATTGATTGTCGCACTCGTTAGGTATTGTGGTGTCTTCGATGATAATTTACGTCGTCATCGTCCGAATTGTAACTATTGTCCCCACGTCCAGTTGTGTGGTCGGCCATCTTGTGGCTGTGGGAAGGCGCGAGCCACAAGCACGAGTTTTTGTGACTTTCTCTCTCTGTCTGCTGTCTCTCTGTTCGATCTGTCCTGTCTGTCTCTCTGTCTCGATCTGGTCTGTACTGTCTCTCCTGTCTCGATCTGTACTGCTGTCTATTTCTTTCTGTCTGTCGCTCTCTGTCCTGTTCTGTCCTGTCTCTCTCCCTGTCTATATATCAACATAGGCCGTAGTTTGTAGTGTCCTTCCGGAGTAAAAATTATACTTATTTAAGCTCCGCCCCTGCTTGCCATTCACAAAATACGATTGTCGCGCTGCCAAAGCTCTTTCTTGATGTTGCCGAGAGTAAAAGGGTCGTACACTTCATTACCTCTTGCAGAGGCTCCAGGCATATCGTTAAAGGTTGACTTATTGAAGGCACAGCAAAGAGTAGTAGCGTGATTTGTCTGTATTACACATCGATATCTAATTGGTTTTGAGCTCTTAGAATGCCTGCATTGTTTTCTAACTCTATAGATGGATTGGATATAAACTGAAATGTTTAGGTGCCTATGAAAAACTGTTTATTTGAATATCTATTTGCTACACCAGCCACTTTCACGATGTGCGCTCGGATGTTTAATGCTTTCATGGACCTGTACGTATGTAGGCTGACGTGTACCTACATCTACGTTTCACCAATTATTCTTTGCCTAAACCTAAGATGAATGCTGGTTGTGATTCATCCTCACAGTGCATCTCCCCCGTGTAACATCCATGGGCGGGTGTGTGGTGGGCGGGGTGGTGTGATGGACGTGTGGTGGGTGGGTGGTGTGGTGTGCGGATGTATGCTGTGGCGTGTGGCGGTGGGTTGTGGGTGGGGCTGATGGGTGATGGGCGTGTGGTGGGTGGTGTGGTGGGTCGGGATGTGTGATGGGCGTGTGGTGGGTGGGTGTGTGGTGGGCGGATGGGTGATGGCGTTGGTGGGTGGGTGTGTGGGGGCGGATGGGTGATGGCGTGTGTGGGTGGGGTGGATGGGTGTGTGGTGTCGGGTGGGTGCCTGGGGGTGGTGGTGGGTGTTGGTGGCCCGTGGGTAGCAAACCTCCTTACCTGTGTTGGCGCTGAATCAGACCTGATGAAATTTTCGTATCGTGCCTGCGATTAGGTTTCTCTAAGCTTTCTTTTTGTGTGATATAACATATTACCAAATTTATACATTTCTATTGCAAATGTAATATCACTCATGAATATTATTAATTATTGACTATACTATAGCAATAATACAACAGTTTTTTGGGTGGTAAGCCAGCAAGCATCAACTGAAGATTCGACCATTGAAAAATTCGAGTGATTGGGAAATTTGTTTCCCAGACAGTCCGCTGGACATTTTAATATTTGGTGACCTTCTTACCTTTAGATTCACCTACTATCTACCTCCTTACTACTCCTTACCTACTATTAATTAAATACAGTATCCTTTGCATGTCGTGCGCAGTAATAGAATGTTTGAATTGGATGAGAATTAAAGGAAAGAGAACTTTACGGAGAGTTTTGAAAAATAAGATTTCTCATAGCGCGGATCTGATTGGCCAGGCTCTTGAAACCAAGCACCACTCACAAAAGAGCCCACGCTGTACTTTTACAGGAAAAGAGTAAATAAGTGTATCTGCTCATTTTTCTAGCACTCAAAAGAGTAAAAATCAAGTGGCGGAGCTTAAATAAGTAAAATTTAAATTCCAAGGGCATGGACAAAATACGCCTTTAATATATTTCTAAGCTGACGAGTACTGTTGTTGTATTTTCATCACATTATAGGCCTCTTCCATTTGCGCCATTTCAAAACCAGGGCGGCATTTTTGGAACAAACTACTAAGACCATCTTATGTGACTAGAGACCTCTTAGCGCTAGGTGGACATTTCGGAAGCAAAGTTCCTCGCGCGCTCATCCGCCTAAGACTAGTGCAGCGAGTGTAACTAAGGCGAATTTTGGGTGAGAAGCCGTAAGAGCCGGCTTCTTGGCAGCTTGCTTTTTTTTTCTGGGTTATGGCGGGCCACTTTTAGAAGCCGGCTTCCTTACGATGATTGGCCCAGCGGTCAAGCCGTAGAAGCCCTAAGAAGCGGAGCCAGGGCCTCCGCTTACCACGGCTTTCTTCCCCGCTTGTGGCCGTGACCGTCAGAGATACAACAATATGGCGGAGGGCCAAGATTCTGATCAACCAGTGTTATCGGCTAGAAATACTGTAATTACAGATAACAGGACACAATTAAACACATAGATGTACATTCAGAAGCATGAACATACCTTAAGACCACGAACAAGAGATACAAGGTTAATGACACGACAGGACAACTTTAAAACTGTGAAGAATGATCATTCTTTATCAGGCCTGACGATAGGGCCTAGCTGCGACGTAGTGAGTTTTTGCTGAATTTCACTGATAATATGGCAGAAATTATGCTGATTTGTACATTTAGTACACGGGCATAACTTTCGGACCACACAATAGAGCAAAATGGAATGACCTTGGTATAGGAGAGAGTTTCGTCTGGTGATCACTTTCTCGATCTTTTACATTAACACAACGTTGTTTTTCTAATTTATAATTATGCAATCCAAAACGCAGACCGGAAACGTTTTCGCTGATTCATTATCTCCAATTTTGGTTTCTTATAGGCTCTCACACTTGTTGAGAACGTGTAAATTTTGGAACTTTCGGCCGACGAGACCGAGAGTACCATACCCTTCACCATCATCCGATTCCACACAAAACATTGCCAAAGATATCTAAGTAATGCATTACTTACTGTTGAAACGGACATGAACAATATTAATGTGTAGGTAAGGTGCTGATAGGTTTGTGGTAATGACTAGCATTGCGTTTGAGGGAAAATCTGAAGACAGGGCTCCACGTAGCTGACCCAAATTTTGGCTCTGATTTTTTTATACTTACTGTCCCTTAACACATTTTTTTTGAATTTAATGAGTTCCGCTTCCTTACTTTGCCTACATGGCCCGATATTTAAATTTCAGGTTTCTTGAGAAAACTAGTCCATTAGGGTTAGGTTAGGTCAGGTCAGGTTAGGTTAGTGCACAGCCCGATGGGCTAGAGGGGGGGGTGGCTAGGTTTAGGTCCTGTAGAGTTATGTCATCTTTAGAATAAAGCTCAACCTCCTATCTTCTTCTTCTTATAGACAACAAGCTTGGTGACATGGTGGAAACCGGGGTTTTGGGTGGGGGAGCACACTAATAAGGGAATATGCCCCGATAAGTCTATGAACTAGGGAAATTTTCCTAGTTTATGGATTTTTTTGTGGGGGCCATATTTCCCTATGTTGTGCTCCCCACCCAAAAACCCCGGTTTCCACCATGTCCCCAAGCTTGTTCGCTATAATAACAGATAGGGGGTGGAGCCCTTGTTCTTAAGATTTACCATATATATATATATATATATTATCTATAGATATATATCTATATATATATATATATATATATTATATATATTATATATATATATGAATATAATATATATGGGTGTATTTCTGTATATTTTGGGTTAAATTAGTATATTTTATGCAAGAAGGATTATGGCTATTTTTGGTGTAGCATACCTGATTTTTACATGTGACATATATTAATGGTGTAAATCTATGTACAGTAAAACTTCACCCTCGCTTTGACGAACACATTGGGGAGGATGCGAAGGTTATAATTATCCATTGATCCAAACTTTTCGCATATAACAAATTGTGGTCTTATATGAGGTGAAGTTCCCTATTTCCGACGAATTCGTGGTATCGTGAACTTTATCCGTTACATCCTGACCGAAAGTTCGTACACTTACATACGTGCAGTCCACACAAATCCTACACGAATACAGGGCAATTAAAACATCAGAACCGTACAACGCATATACTGAACTGATTCGGTAAAAGCACGCATATACCGGACTGGCAGAAAAAGTTTGAAGCCGATATTGGTTTATATAAGGTCCGTAAAAGCGCGGGTTGTGTGTATACCTGAAACTTTGAAAAAGTACTACAGGAGCATCGTGTATATACCTATACGTGTCGTTGGTGACATTAGGTAGATTAGGTTATGGGTTAGAGTGTTTCTGCATATAGGCAATACAAAATTATTAAACTACGTTTACTGAGAAATTGTATTTGTTGAATATGGAATGTTTACTCGTATTTTACTGGCTACGTTTGTTGCAATTATTATGACCAATCAGTAGTACACTGGCCCTTGGTGCTTAATCTGAGGTTTAAATACATTTTTTATTTTTAGTGTATAGTTTGGATTATGTTGCTTCTGTTTTAATTTTTACTTGTCCCTTATAAAACTTCTATAAAGGTACACCAACAACATAATTTTTTTATATTATTTGCATTTCCTTGTTATATTTACCCTGTTCATCTATAAAGGTGGCAAATATCGGTAAATTTTAGGATGAAACTATGAACATGACTTTTGTCATGAATGAACAAACACTCATATGCTGTCTGTCTCTATTTCCTTTCATGGCAAGGGTTTAATCTGCAAATAGTGCTCGGCGAGCGTCTAATGTTTCAGGGTTGTTGTGCCGTTGCATGAGTGTTATCCGACCGAAGATGAAGGAGAGACTCGAGAGAAAGGAGTGAGAGGAGGAGTAAATAAATAAATATTTCTTAATTTCCATGAAAACAGGTTTTTAAACTTCAACTTACAATCACAGATGGGTCTATGCAATATATATAAATGAAACTTTCTGAAAGTCACGCAAAATAAAAAAAAATCTAAATAAAAAGAAAGTCAAACGAACACATTAAAAGGAAATTAATTAATAACATTAAACAATAAGAACTAAAGTCCTCGAAATATCTTAAAAATACTACTAACATATGCACTGCTATTTGTAGGGGAAAAAACAAATTATGTTCACTTAGGGTTCAATTAAAAGTAAATTTATAAGTCAAAGACTTAAAAGTGTAGACTTCCATAGTTATGATGTCATAAGGCAATGTTTTCCATAGTTCAGGCCTTTGTACAGTGATGGTCTGGGCACCAGTTCTGTTCTGGCTCTTGGCACTATGTCTTTTAGCTGCCTTGTTGTACTGGCTGTATTTTCCTGACCATTGGGAAAACTAATACCACTCCGGATCAACCCATTGACCTCCTTATACCACACGAAACATTTTTCATAAAAATTATATCTGTCGTTATTGTTAACCACTTTAACGTCTTTTATGATAGGATAACGTGATCCTTCGATCTTGCTCCTCCAATAGCTGTTTAGAGCTGCAATATTTTGTGCAGTTTTAAACACACTAAAAAAGTAAAAGTTGAGAAAAGTATTTGTTGAGTCCAGATACCCTACAGTAATTCATCAAAGCTGAGAGAGAGAGAGAGGAGAGAGAGAGAGAGATGATTACTGCCAAAAATTAGTCCAAGAATGAAAACAGCCCCCCCTATCTTCCAAGCAAAATATAAATCATCCAACCCCCAAAGCGGAAAATTCCCGGGCACTGGTCGGGCAGATGATGGCCAGTTAATGGAATACCTCTTATACTGACCCTTGGCCATCAGGCAGCAGGTAAATAAACAAATAAGTCACTAATGTGGAACGCGCCCCACACCCCCCTCCATATGAATGTCCGCAGGTGCCGCCTCTTTATACATTGCCCTATTAATAGTCCTTGTTTATGGGAGTCAAAAAACATGATGTGAAAGGATAGGTGTTGTGATCCATTCACAATATCCGTCCAGTCAGTTATCTAACTTATTATGGCTTTCATTCGACGGCACACTAGCTTTCGTCAGTGTGGTTTGTTTGTTTACAGTTAATCAGCTGTGAGCGCCGAGCGGGCGAGCCTCGAACACGATCCTGCTCAGCCGTTCTGGGCGAGGCACGAAACCAGAGAGAAGCCGCAGAAGCCGTAAAAGTCCGGCTCTTACGGCTTCTCTCACCAAAAAGTCGCGCCTCTAGACTGACTCGCAAAAACAGTGACCGCCCGGGCTAGCCCAGTCCAGACCGGGCCAGAAGCGGTTCGCGAAAATACGCTATTACCTTCCCATTAGATCTGAAGCGTTGTTTTCTTGGGTGGAGACTTGTCTTCTTTTGAAGGAGTATCGCCTCTTTCTATCTAGATTTTTAGGTTTCCTTGGCACATTCTTTTCCATTGTCTAATATTTTCTGAGTCAAACTACGAGGTAGGCGGGCCTGATCCCACAAACGATTTAACAGCTTGATGTGGATGATGTGTAAGGCCGTGTCACACGAGCATATTTTCCAGCATCTTTTGTATTTTGCTACCAAAGATGCCCGTAGGTGGGCAAAAACTGCGCGTGTTGGCCACACCGCGTTTCGGCTCGAGCATATTCCCTATCGAGTAGCTAAGACCTGTATTCCTTCTATCTTAGTGCTACTCTACTTCTACTTGGCATCTATAAGCCTGTCCTTCCCTGTTGTAACCATAACCTCCACATATTATCCCGTTTCTATAGTAAAAACACATAAAGCGCAGCCTATTAAATATCTGTTTTTATCAAACAATTTCCGTCATAACTTCGCATCAACAACTCAAACTTACCTATATATCAAATCAGACGTAAAAAAATATAATAACACGCATGGGTGCAATGTAAGTCCGCCAGTGATGAATAATATTTTTTTTTGTTAAATTGATTTTTTAAAAAAAACATGTCAATGGTAACTATAGATGTTACATTTAATGATGAGATCCTAACCACCCTATGCTTTTTACAAGCATTTCCACTCGCTTTGGCATAGATTCCACCAAGCTTCACAGTGCGCCGCGGCGCACGTTTTGAGAGTCACTGTATTTACATAGTTATAATCATTCATTCTTTTACTGTATTTTATTTCATGTATCACTGATCTTGTATGTAGAATTGACCCTAATAGTCACGCTGTTTTATGGAAGGGATAAGTAAAATAGCGAAGGTAGCATAGTCCTTTGTGTTTCTCACACAATTGTCAAATAAGTCAAACAAATAGATATATTTCAACACAATGTTGAATGCTACATGAGTGCAAAACGTAAATAACAAGTACATATTAGTTTGGGGTGTGCGTGCGTTGGGAGCCACGTCATTGTCCTGTAATGGTCTGCCACTATCCTCTACATGTAATGCATCTGCCAATTCCTCTAGCGATTAATGATCTGCCAATATCCTGTACGATGTATGAGCTGCCAATATCCTGTACCATTTAATGATCTGCATATCCTGTACGATGTAATGATCTGCCAATATCCTCTACGATGTAATGATCGGCCAATATCCTCTACGATGTATGATCTGCCCAATATCCCTTACGATGTATGATCTGCCATATCTGTACGATGTAATGATCTGCCAATATCCTCTAATGATGGTATGATCTGCCAATATTCTCTACGATGTAATGATCTGCCATATCCTCTACGATGTAAATGATCTGCCAATATCCTCTAACAGTAGATTCTGCCCTATCCTGTACGATGTAATGATCTGCCAAATCCTGTACGATGTAATGATCTGCCACTATCCTCTACGATGTATGATCTGCCCAATATCCTCTACGATGTATGATCTGCCAATATCCTCTCGATGTAATGATCTGCCAATATTCCTCTACGATGTAATGATCTCTGCCAATATCCTCTACGATGTTAATTATCCTGCATATCCTGTACGATGTATGCTCTGCCCAATATTATCCTGTACGATGTAATGATCTGCCAATATCCTCTACGATTTAATGATCTGCCAATATCGCTACGTGTAATGATCTCTCCAATTATCCTGTACGATGTTAATGAATCTGCCAATATCCTTGTCGATGTAATTATCTGCCAATATCCTCTACGATGTAATGATCTGCCACTCTCCTCTAACGATTTAAATGATCTGCTCAATATCCTCTACGATGTAATGATTCTGCCACTATCCTCTACGATGTAATGATCATGCCAATATCCTCACGATGTATGATCTGCCAATATCCTCTACTATGTAATGATCTGCCACGTTCCTCCTACGATGTATGAATCGGCCACTATCCTCTACGATTAATGATCTGCATATCCTCTCGATGTAATGATCTGCCAATATCCTCTTCGATGTAATGATCTGCCAATATCCTCTACGATGTAATGATCTGCAATATCCTCGTACGATGTATGATCTGCCATTCCTCTACGAATGTAATGATCTGCCAGATCATGACGATGTAATGATCTGCCAATATCCTCTACGATGTATGATCTGCCATATCCTCTACGATGTAATGATCTGCCATATCCGGTACGATGTAATGATTCTGCCCATATCCTGAGCGATGTAATGTTCTGCACTATCCTCTACGATGTAATGATCGGCATCGCCTGTACGATTAATGCTCGCCAATATCCTCGACGATGTAATGATCTGCCAATACTCCTCTACGATGTACATGATCTGCATATCCTCTATACGATGTAATGATCTGCAATGCCTCTACGATGTAATGATCGGCCACTATCCTCTAACGATGTAATGATCTGCCAATATCCTGTACGATGTATGATCTGCCAATATGCCCTCTACGATTATGATCTGCCACTATCCTCTAACGATGTCATGATCTGCCCAATATCTTACGATGTAATGATCTGCCACTTCCTCTACGATGTAATGATCTGCGAATATCCTGTACGATGTAAGATCGCCAACTATCCTCTACGATGTAATGATACTGCCAATATCCTCTACGATGTAATATCTGCCACGATCCTCTACGATTGTAATGATCTCCATATCCTCTACGATGTAATGATCTGCAATCCCCTCTACGATGTAATGATCTGCCAATATCCGCTACTACGATGTAATGATCTCCCATATCCTCTAACGATGTAATGATCTCCACTATCCCTTGACGATGCAATGATCCTGGGCCAATATCCTCTACGATGTAATGATCTTCCCAATATCCTCTACGATGTAATGATCTGCAATATCTGTTACGATGTAATGATCTGCAATATCCTCTACGATTAATGATCTGCAATATCCTCTACGATGTATGATCTTCCAATCTCCTCTACGTGTAATGACTGCCATATCCTCTACGATGTAATGATCTGCCAATATCCCTCTACGAGTGTATGATCTGCCCATTCCCTCTACGATGTAATGATCTGCAATTTCCTCTACATTAATGATCTGCCAATATCCTCTACGATGTAAATGATCTGGCCAATATCCTCTACGATGTAATGATCTGCCAATATCCTGTACTATGTAATGATTCTGCCAATATCCTCTTCGATTGTATGATCTGCCAATATCCTATACGATGGCATGATCTGCAATATCCTCACGAATGTAATGCATCTGCCCAATATCCTCTACGATGTAATGATCTGCCAATATCCTCTACGATGTAATGATCTGCCAATATCCTTTACGATGTCATGATCTGCGAATATCCTCTAAACGATTAATGATCTGCCAGTATCCTCTAACGATGTAATTTGATCTGCCATATCCTCTCGATGTATGATCTGCGCCAATATCCTCTACGATGTCATGATCTGCCAATATCCTCTACGATGTAATGTATCTGCCACTATCTCTACGATGTAAGGACTGCCAATATCCTGTACGATGTAATGATCTGCCATATCTCTACGATGTATCATCTGCCAATATCCTGGAGATGTAATGTTATTTCTGCCAATATCCTGTATGCGATTAATGATCTGCCATATCCTCTACGATGTAATGATCCTGCAATATCCTCTAACGGATGTAATGATCTGCCAATATCCTCTCGATTTACATATCTGCACTCTCCTCTAGACGATTTATGATCTGCCAAGATCCTGTACTATGTACTGCTCTGCCATATCCTCTACGATGTAATGATCTGCCAATATCCTCTACGATGTAATGATCTGCCAATATCCTTACAAAATGTAATGATCTGCCAATATCCTTACGATGTAATGATCTGCCAGTATCCTCTACGATGTAATGATTTTGCCAATATCCTTACGATGTAATGATCTGCCAATATCCTCTACGATGTAATGATCTGCCAATTATCCTTACGATTTTAATGATCTGCCAATATCCTCTAGATGTAATGATCTGCCAATATCCTTACGATGTAATGATCTCCCAAAATATCCTCTAGGGATGAATACTGCCATATCTTCTGACTTAATATCCTTCTACGATGGTAATGACTGCCAATATCCTCTACGATGTAATGATCTGCCAATATCCTTAACGATGTAATGATCTGCCAAATCCTGTACGATGTAATGATCTGCCAATATCCTCTACGATGTAATGTTTGCGCCAAATATCCTGACGATGTAATGATCTGCCAATATCCTCTACGATGAAATGATCTGCCAATATCCTGTACGATGTAATGATCTGCCAATATCCTTTACGATGTATGATCTGCCAATATCCTGTACGATGTAATGATCTGCCAATACCCCTTACGATGTAATGATCTGCCAATATCCTTACGATGAAATGATCGGGCCAATATCCTTACGATGTAATGATTGCCAATATCCTGTACATTAATGATCTCCCAATATCCTCTACGATGTAATGATCTCCCAATATCCTGTACGATGTAATGATCTGCCAATATCCTTACGATGTAAGATCTGCAATATCCTTACGATGTAATGATTTTCCCAAATATCCTCTCGATGTAATGATCTGCCAATATCCTCTACGATGTAATGATTCCCAATATCCCTTACGATGTAATGATTTTCCATTTTCCCTACGATGTAATGATCTGCCAATCCCCCTTACGATGTAATGACTGCCAATATCCTTACGATGTAATGATCTGCCAAATATCCTTACGATGTAATGATCTGCCAATACCCTCTACGTGTAATGATCTGCCAATATCCTCTACGATGTAATGTCTGCCAATTATCCTCTACGATGTAATGATCTGCCAATATCCTTACGATGTAATGTTTCGCCAATATCCTCTACGATGTAATGATCTGCCAAATCCTTACGATGTAATGATCTGCCAATATCCTTCGATGTAATGATCTGCTAATATCCTCTACGATGTAATGATCTGCCAATATCCTCTACGATGTAATGATCTGCCAATATCCTTTTACGATGTAATTATCGCAATATCCTGTACGATGTAATGATCTGCCATATCCTCTACGATGTAATGATCTGCCAATATCCTTACGATGTAATGATCTGCAATACCCGTACGATGTAATGATCTCCCAAATATCCTAGATGTAATTCTGCCATATCCTCTACGATGTAATGATCTGCCAATATCCTTACGATGTAATGATTTCCCCAATATCCTCTACGATTGTAATGAACTGCCAATATCCTGTACGATGTAATGATCTGCCAATATCCTTACATGTAATGATCTGCCAATATCCTTACGATGTAATGATCTGCCAATATCCTCTACGATGTAATGATCTGCCAATATCCTTACGATGTAATGATCTGCCAATATCCTGTACGATGTAATGATCTGCCAATATCCTCTAATTAATGATCTGCCAATATCCTCTACGATTAATGATCTCCCCAATATCCTCTACGATGTAATGATCTCCCCAATATCCTGTACGATGTAATGATCTGCCATATCCTCTACGATGTAATGATCTGCCAATATCCTTACGATGTAATGATCTGGCCAATATCCTCTAGATGTAATGATTGCCAATATCCTTACGATGTAATGATCTCCCAAATATCCTCTACGAGTAATGTCTGCCAATATCCTTTTACGATGTAATGATCTGCCAATATCCTGACGATGTAATGATCTGCCAATATCCTTACGATGAAATGATCTGCCAATATCCTTACGATGTAATAAATTGCCAATATCCTCTACGATGTAATGATCTGCCAATATCCTTACGATGTAATGATCTCCCAAATATCCTCTACGATGTAATGATCTGCCAATCCTTAGATGTAATGATCTGCCATATCTGTACGATGTAATGATCTGCCAATATCCTTACGATGTAATATCTCCCAAATATCCTTCTAAAATGTAATGATCTGCCAATATCCTTACGAGTAATGATCTGCCAATATCCCTCTACATGAAAGATCTCCAATATCCGTACGATGTAATGATCTGCCATACCTTACGATGTAATGATCTCCCAAATATCCTCTACGATGAAAGATCTGCCAATATCCTCTACGATGTAATGATCTGCCAATATCCTCTACGATGTAATGATCTGCCATTTTATTTCTTACGATGTAATGATCTGCCAATATCCTAACGATGTAATGACTGCCATATCCTTACGATGTAATGATCTGCCACTATCCTGTACGATGTAATGATCTGCCACTATCCTTACGAGGAAATGATGCCAATATCCTTTACGATGAAAATGATCTGCCATATCTGTACGATGTAATGATTCCCAATATCCTGTACGTGAATTGATCTGCCAATATCCTTACGTTTAAAGATCTGCCAATATCCTTACGAGTAATGTTGAAAATACCTTACGAGGGTATGATCTGCCAATATCCTGTAGATGAATGATCTGCCAAAAATCCGACGATGTAATGATCTGCCAATATCTTACGATGTAATGATCTGCCATATCCTGTACGATGTAATGATCTGCCAATATCCTCCGATGAAAATGATCTGCCAATACCTGTACGATGAAATGATTGCCAATATCCGTACGTATAATGATCTGCCAATATCCTTAAAAGGGTAAACTGAAATCCTTAGATTAAATGACCCTTGCCATATCCTTACGATGTAATGATCTGCCAATATCCTTACGATGTAATGATCTGCCAATTTTCCTCTACGATGTAATGATCTGCCAATATCCTTACGATGTAATGATCTGCCAATATCCTGTACGATGTAATGATCTGCCAATTTTCCTGAAACGAGAATGATCTGCCAATATCCTGTCGGATGTAATTGATCTGCCAATATCCTTACGATGTAATGATCTCCAATACCTTTACGATGTAATGATCTGCCAGTCCTCTACGAGTAATGATTGCCAATATCCTCTACGATGTAATGATCTGCCAATATCCTTACGATGTAATGATCTCCCAAATTTATCCTCTACGATGTAATTACTCCCAATATCCTCACGATGTAATGATCTCCCATACTTACGGTGTAATGATCTCCCAAATTTCCCCTACGATGTAAGATCTGCCACTATCCTTTTACGGTGTAATGATCTGCCAATATCCCTACGTTTTGTAATGATCTGCCATATCCTTTAACGAGTAATGATCTGCCAATATCCTTACGATGTAAGATCTGCCAAAATAATCTACTGAAATGATTCCCAATATCCTGTACGATGTAATGATCTGCCAATATCCTTACGATGTAATGATCTGCCAATATCCTCTACGATGTAATGATCTGCCAATATCCTTACGATGTAATGATCTGCCAATACCCTTACGATGTAATGATCTCCCAATATCCTTACGATGTAATGATCTGCCATTCCTCTACGATGTAATGATCTGCCAATATCCTCTACGATGTAATGATCTGCCAATATCCTTACGATGTAATGATCTCCCAAATTTATCCTCTACGATGTAATGATCTGCCATCCCTTACGTGTAATGATCTCCCAAATATCCTCTACGATGTAATGATCTGCCACTATCCTCTACGATGTAATGATCTCCCAAATATCCTCTCCGATGTAATGATCTGCCACTACCCTCTACGATGTAAATGACTGCCAATATCCTCTACGAGTAATGATCTGCCAATATCCTCTCGATGAAATGATCTCCCAAATCCTCTACGATGTAATGATCTCCCAATATCCTACGATTAATGATCTGCTATCTCTACGATGTAATGATCTGCCACTATCCTTACGATGTATGATCTGCCAATATCCTCTACGATGTTAATGATCTGCCAATATCCTTACGAGTAAGATCTGCAATATCCTTACGATTTTAATGATCTGCCAATACCCTTTAAACGAGAATGATCTGCCAAATATCCTCTACGATGTAATGATCTGCCATATTACGATGTAATGATTTTGCCAATATCCTCTACGATGAAATTTATTTTCCCAATATCCTTACGATGTAATGATCTTCCCCCTTCCTCTACGATGTAATGATTGCCAATACCCTTTAAGATGTAATGATCTGCCATATCTTACGATGTAATGATCTGCCATATCCTTACGATGTAATGATCTGCCAATATCCTCTAGTTTGTAATGATTGCAATATCTTAAGAGTAATGATCTGCCAATATCCTCTACATTAATGATTGCAATATCCTCTACTTTGTAAGATCTGCCAATATCCTCTACGATGTATGATCTCCCCAATATCTCCGATGTAATGATCTGCAAGTATCCTCTACGAGTAATGATCTGCCATATCCGTAAAATGTAATGATCTCCCAATATCCTTTACGATGTAATGATCTGCAATATCCTCTACGATTTTAATTTGATTCCCAAATTATCCTTCGATGTAATGACTGGCCAACCCCTTACGATGTAATGATCTGCCAATATCCTCTACGATTTTAATGATCTGCCCATATCCTCTACGATGTAATGATCTGCCATATCCTTACGTTTTAATGATTTTGCCAATATCCTTACGTGTAATGATCTGCCAACCTCTACGATGTAAGATTGCCATATCCTTACGTGTAATGATTGCCAATTTTCCTCTACGATGTAATGATCTCCCAAATACCCCTACGATGAAATGATCTGCCAATATCCTCTACGATGTAATGATCTGCCATATCCTCTACGATGTAATGATCTGCCATATCCTCTACGATGTAATGATCTGCCAATATCCTCTACGATGAAATGATCTGCCAATATCCTCTCGAGTAATGATCTCCCAATATCCTTACGATGTAATGATCTGCCAATATCCTCTACGATGTAATGATCTGCCAATTTTCCTTACGATGTAATGATCTCCCAATATCCTCTACGATGTAATGATCTGCCAATATCTCTACGATGTAATGATCTCCCAAATATCCTCTACGATGTAATGATCTCCCAAATATCCTCTACGATGTAATGATCTGCCAATATCCTCTACGATGTAATGATCTCCCAAATATCCTCTACGATGTAATGATCTGCCAATATCCTTACGATGTAAGACTAA
>JACEEZ010020657.1:59470-90332 GCA_016584305.1 Chionoecetes opilio | reverse complement strand
CCCCCAGAAACCACCCAGTACCACCACTCTGGTTAATCCTTATAAAGGAGTATTTTGGGGGTAAATATAAGGAAAGGTGCTATTTATTCGAGGTGTACCTATCTTATGCGACTGCTCCTGTAGAGAAAAACACAAACAAATGGAAAAAAACAAAGAAAAAAACTAATACGCTTACAAAGGCTATTATAATACTATAAAAGCGGGAAAGGGAAAAGGAAGATGTGTCCCGTAACTTTCCTTTGGGAGGGGGGTACAGAGTGGGTAGAGTCAAATATATGTCAAGCTCGAGCACGAGCTTGAAGATGCCTACAAAGTGTACTAAGCAAAAAAGGTCAAAAAAGAAGAAGAAGTCCGAGTGGCGTTCTCGGTGATCCGAGTTCGATCCTTGAGAGGGCTGTAAAATCCAAAAAAATTTTTCTTGCACGTTAGTGGCCTACGAACCCCCACACGCTCCCATTATTTCTCCCTTTCGTTTTCGAGTGCTCGGGATACAGGGGGCGGAGACCCTCTAACACACGTCACTATAAAAATTCTGTCTGCGCCACCACGGGCGAGGCCAACCATCACACCCCTAAGAACTTCGGGGCCTACCATCCCACCCTGGGGTCATGCTAATGGCGGTAAGCACACACACACACCAAAAAAATAAAAAAAAAAAAAAAAAAAAAAAAAAAACGCGAAACTGGGGATATAATGCGCGAAAGTGGGGAGGGAAAAATTTAGGACTCAGCGCGAAATCGGGGATCGCGAAACTCGCATAGGGGGGAAACTCGGTAGGTGGGGTTTATACAAAAAATTATATTTTGTAAAACATTTTTGAGATCAACGTTTTTGTTAAAAATTTTGGGGTTAAAATGGCAGTTAAAAAATGTTAGGTTATGCTGGAAGGTCTTGGTAGGATATTTTGAAAATGCTTGCCGTGATGGTGGAAAAAAAAAAAAAAAAAAAAAATAATTATATATATATATATTATTATAATATATATAATTATATTTAAATTTTAAAATATTACAGCCCTCAGGACTACTAGGTGTTAACAATCTTTCAAAAAAAGAAAGTCATTTCTTAAAGGGGTGGTTACCCGGTACCTCATTAATTGAAAAAAAATCTCTTGTAGGGCAATGCCATAAATAGCATGGTTCCAATGTATACCAACTATGGAAAATCACAAATAGAATGAAATTTTTCGTTTAAAAATATGATGGAAGTCAAAGGTAAAAAATTCCCCAGGGGGAAAGGCCGCCAAAAACCGCCGGGCATTCCGTACCATCAGATTTTTTATTTAAAATAAATAACACAACAGTACCCAACCCCAAAACTCTCCTAAAAAAAAACCAAACTAAAAACCAAACTTAAAAAGTAACCTAATCTAGGTTTATTATATAAAAAAATTGAAATTTTTTTTGGTTTCCCCAAGTTATGGTAAAAATTTTTAGGAGTAGGCAGGCGACCACCCGGCGGGAATTTCGCACCCTCAGATTTTCTTAAATTTTCTAAATAACAAAAAAACCTAAACCCAAAATATCCTAAACCAAATTTCCAAAAACCTAAAACTAACCAAACCAAACTTAAATTAACCTAATCTAGCAATTATTAATAAAAAAGTACTTTTTTTTTGGTTTTTTGCAAATGAATCAACTCCCCTAACAGAGTAAGGGAAAATAGAAAAAAAGTAACCGAGGAGGGTTGCGGAGCCCCTCTCCTGGGGAAATTAACCCCCAAAATTATTTATTTTTTTATTGGGATCAATTGATCATGACCCTACTAAAATTTATTTATGCATTTCGAGTCACAAAAAAGAACAAGAAGTTTGTGGAAAGAGAGTCGGGGAGAGAAAGGGGGATTTTTATCCACCAGGAAATAGAAAATTGGTCCCCTGCTTATGCGTGCCCGGGTAAGTGCCCAGTAGAGAGGAATATCCCAAAGCTTCCCTCAAGTAAGTAACAACACCCCACCCCCCAAAAACAGATACCCTAATTTTTCCCCCCTGCTAAAAGCGAGAGAGAGATAAAAATAACTCGGTACCCCAGACAAGTTGATTTTGGGCCAAAATTTTTAAAATCCCTGAAACAAACGATATTGCTAAAAATTAGTGATGATTTTTCATATCACTCCCCTCCCGATTTTCGCGCCTCTTTTTTCCCGGAGGCATAGCGCAAAAACTCGGGGATCGCGAAACTGGGGGATTAAAATACACTGTAAAAATGTTTATTTAGTCCAGTGTTTTTTTTTTTTTGTGTGTGTGTGTATTTTCCTAGTTTTTTTTCCCTAGTTGTAACTACAGGAAAAAGCTATGCCCCGTACTGTCCCGCCCCAAATCTACTTTATCCGCTTCCCTTTTGAAGCCCTGAAAAATTTCTTTGATTAATCACTTTTGCATAAAGGGTTTTGTTCCGGGGCTTCAAATCCCTTCTATACGGGAAGCTGTATTTTTTTATGCCCCCTCTTGCATTTTGTCCTTTTAAATTTCTTTTTCATAAACCTCTTGTATTTTCTACCCGTCCCCCCCAAAACAGATCTTCTCTATCTTTTTTTTCCAGACCCTTGATCCCTCTATACCTGCTAAAAAATCTCCCCTTTCTCTTCTTTTCTAAAGATTTGGGGAGCTTTGTCTTGAAAGTCTTTCCTCATATGGAAAATCTCTCGGGCTTGGAGCCTTTTTTGTGGTTTGTTTCTTTGTATTCTCTAAAATTTCCTTATATCCTTTTTTTTTATGTTTTTGGACCAAACCCGGGCCGCATATTCCAACCTTGGTCGAATCAAGATTTTATAAATTTTCTAATTATCTCTTCATCCGATTTTGAATGCCATTCTTATATTCCTCACAACTGATAGAAATCTCCTGTGATCTTTTTTTATATGCTTCTCCGGTGAAAAATTGCCCCCGTATCCATACCCCCAATTTTTTTTTCGCCTTTTTTTTGATTATCCTTTTCTTTTTCCCATCAAATCTTTCCTCTCTGTTTTTTTTTGCTACTGCCCACTTCCATCACTTTACATTTTTTTAGCAAAAATTTCCTTTTCCCATATTTTGACTCCAACTGATAATCTTACCTAGACCCTTTTTGAAACCCCTCAAAGTCCCTTTACTTTACTACTTTTTCTTAGTGATTTACCCCTCATCACCGAAAAAACTCATATAACTTTTTCACCCCCTCTTCATATCATTTACATAGACCAAGAAAAATCACGGGCCCCCAAAATACTGATCCTTGAAAAACTCCTTTATCACTCTGCCCATTCTGACTTCTGATTTTTTTATTACTTTTTCTCTCTCTCTGTTCCCAAAAAAGTCTTCCACCCCTTTCAGAAACCACCCTTCCCTCCTACATGTTCTAGTTTCCCCAAGCTCTCTTATGAGGTCCCTTTTGTAAAATCCTTCTTTGGCCCAAGTATATGAAAATCACCCCCCCTCTTTTTTCCTGTGCCCCAATGGGATCATCGGGAAAAGCTTAAAAGTTCGTTGTACTGACATTCCTCCTCAAAACCCCCAAACGGGGCCCCTGCGGTGTGTTTGCCCTTTTCCCCAAGAAATTTAAACCTCGGTCCTTCAAAATTTTTTCACATTTTTTTGGCCACTACATTTTTTTAATTAATGATACTGGCCTGTAATTTAGAGGTTTCTTCTTTGTCTCTTCCCTTTTTGAATTGGCACAATTTTGCTCTTTTTTCCAAACAAGCGGACCCCCTGCCCCTCCTTGATGAACTCTCAATTACACTATGTAAATTTCCCGCTAGTTGGTTTACCTTGGTCGAATCAGAGATGTTTTTCAATTTCTTGGGGTCATTTCTTTTATCCCAAAATTTGGAAAAGCCCTTTTTATATATTTTCCCCAGCAACTGATATGTATCTCCTGTGATCTTGTTTATATGCTTTTCTGGTGACAAATTTTTCCTTTTAATTCCCTACTCCCCAATCTTTTTTTAAAATTTGTTTTTTATTTCCATTCATTTCCCCTCGGAAAACCTTTGCCCCTCTGTCTCATTTTTCTACTGCCCCTTTCCATCATTTTACTTTTTTTGGGATTAAACCCCCATTTCCCCTATTTGACTCCCTCTGAAAACTTATCTAATCCTTTTGTAAATCCTCACAGTCCTCTTTTTCTTTCTATTTTTTTTAAATAATTTTTTCATCATCAGCGAATAACTCATATAACTGTTTTTTCTCCTTCTGTCATATCATTTACATAGACTAAGGGAAAATCACTGGGGCCAATACTGAACCTTGAGGGAAATCCCTTATCACACGCACCATTTTGCTTCTTATCTTTTTTTACTGTTTTCCCTCTCTCGTTGCTAAAAATCTTTTCCCCCCCCCTTCAGCAAACCCCCCCTTCAAAACCTCCTACATTTCTTTGCTTCCAGAGCAGTCTCTTTTTGAGGTACCCTTTTCAAAAGCCTTTTTAAAGGGCCAAGAAATGCAAACGACCCAACCCCCCTCTTTCCTGTGTCCAAACGATCCTCTATAAAAACTCAATAAAACTTTTTACTGACATTCCTTTTTCCCCTAAAAACCCAAAATGGGGCCCCCGCAAGTGTTTTTTTCTTTTTTCCTAATAAATTTTAACCTCTGTCCTTCACCCAATTTTTTTTACACCTTTTCCCCCTACCCCTTTTTAATGAACTGGCCCCGTAATTTAGTGGTTTTTTTCTTTGTCCCCCTCCTTTGGGGAAATTTGGGACAATATTTGCTCTTTTTTCCCGTCAAACGGGGCTCGCTCTCCTTGAGTTAACCTCAATTAAAACTATGGGAATTATCCTGCTAGTTGGGGGGGGGTTCGGGACCCTTTTATTATCCCGTTTTGACAAATCCAAACTGGACCCGGGCTTTTCTCACATCTTGACTTTTCCCTTACCTTTTTACTTTTTTATTTCGTCCTACATTTTTTGTCTTCCATTATATTTTCTTTTGTATTTTTACTTTTCGTTTTAAAATTTACTTTCTTGTTAAAAAACATTTTGTAAGCCTTTTCATCACCCCGGGCCCCGTTGTAATGGGTCTTTTATACACTATGCCTTCCCACCTTCCCGCTTATCTATTCCTTCTTTGTTTTTTTATTTTTCCCCTTAAATATTATAGAAAAATTTTTTGGGTTTTTCCTCCCTTTTTCTATTTATTCCGCTCCCAAATTATTTCTTCTTTTCTTCGGGTTCTTGATTTTTTATTTCTATTGGGTTTTTTTTTCTTCTCCCAAAGGGTTTATTTCCTCCTTTTTTTCCTCCAAAATTTCCATGTTTTTTTTTTTTCTTTCTAGTCTTGCTAATTCCATTTTTTTTGTTAAAACCCTTTTATTTTTTGGGTTTTTTTTCCCCTGATAACTACCTTGGGAAAATAAATATTTTTACCTTCGGTGTAAATTCGGGTAACCCCCATCCCATTTTTTTTTGGGTACTCGTTGCTGCATGGAAATTTCTCCCAAAATTCCCGTCCCCTCCGAGAAGTTTTTAATCCGTCAAAATCTGCTTTTCCTTAATTGGGATTTTTTCCTTTCTTATGTCCTTCTTTTTTCCCCCCTTTTTTCTATCCTTTATTTCAAACTCAATAAGTACTGGTCCAAAATCCCTTTCCAAATGGGCACTAAAAATTCATTTCTAATTTCTTTTCCCGTTTTTTTCGTCCCAAAAGTAGGTCTTCTTGAGGGTTTTTCGCTACCCTCTGAAACTTGGGGTTCTCTTTAAACCACTGGTCATGATGTTTTTTCATTACCAAAAACCCAAAAATATACCACCCCCTGAGTTTTTTTCCCCCTTTATATACCATTCTTCCACAAACTTCTTTGCAGTTACAAACTCCCATCAAATTTTTGTTCCAATTTTCCACCGTATTCTTTTTAAAAATTTTTCTTTGTCTCTTAAACTGTTTTCCGTACTCTTCTCGTGTTTGGTGTTTGTGTGTGTGTGTGTTTTACCTTTGTAAAAATACAGGGAAAAAAAGCTATGCTCGTACTGTCCCTCTTTCCAAAAACTTTCTATTATCCACTTCCTTTGAAATCCCAAAACTTTTTGCATTAAACACTTTTGCTTTTAAAGGGTTTTCCACGCTTCTATGCTTCTATATTGGGAAACTGTATTTTTTTATACCCTTTTGCATGTTGTCCTTTTAATTTTTTCTCATGCCCCTTTTGCACTTCTATCTTCCCACACAAACGATCTTCTCTGTCAATTTTTCCAAACCCTTTGAGCTCTTACTTTGCTAAAAAATCCCCCCTTTCTCTTTTTTTTCTCAGAGTTGGGAGTTTTAGTCTTAAAGTTTTTTCTTCAATGGAAAATCTCTCATTTTTTGGAGTATTTTTTGGGGCTGCTCTTTGTATTCTCTCAATCTTCCTTATATCCTTCTTTTTTATTGGTGACCAAATCACCTCCCGCTTTTCCAACCTTGGTCAATCAAAGATGTTATCAATTTCTTATCATCTCTCTCCAGATTTTGAATCCCATTCTTATTTTCCCCTCAGCAACTGATTTATCTCCGTATCTTGTTTATATGCTTCTCGGTGAAAAATTATCCGAAATCCATACCCCAGATCTTTTTCGACCTTTTTTTTGATTATCCAATATTTCCCTCGAATATTTTTCCTCTTTCTTTTTTGCTACTGCCCACTTCCCTCCTTTACCTTTTTAGCATTAAACTCCTTTTCCCATAGTTACTCCATCAAAAAATTTTACTAGATCCTTTTGTAAACCCTCACAGCCCCTTTTTATTTCCTCTTTTTTTAATAATTTAGCACATCCGATAAAACTCATAAAACTGTTTATTCCTTCTTCTTCATTTACATAGACCAAAAACTCACTGGGGCCCAAATCTGTCCTTGGGAACTCCCTTATCACACTGCACCATTCTGTTCTGATCTTTTATTACTGTTCTCATCTCTCTGTTTAAAAAAGTCTTCCATCCATTCAGCAAACCACCCTTCAATCCTCCTACATGTTCTAGCTTCCAGAGCAGTCTTTTTATGAGGTCCCTTGTCAAAGCCTTTTTTTAGGTCCAAGTATATGCAATCGCCCCCCCTCTTTTTCCCCTTTTCACTCGATCACCTCGGGGAAAAGTTTAATATATTCGTTGTACATGACATTCCCCTCAAACCCAAAACTGGCCCCTGCGGTGTGTTTTCTTTTCCAATATTTAAACCCATCTGCCTTCAATTTTTTCACCTTTTTGCCACACCTTGTTAATGAAAAGGGGTCTGTTTTTAGGGGTTCTTCTTTGTCTCCCCTTTGTAATTTGGGGCACAATATTTCTTTTTTCCAATCAAGGGGGACTCTGTCTCTTGAGTAAAACTCTCATTACCTAGAAACTTTCCGTTAGTTGGTTTACTGCCTTTTTTCTTACCATTCGACACTCCATCTGGGCCCGGGGCTTTTCTCCACTTGCTTTTTCCATTACCTTTTTTTACTTCTATTACTCTACATTTATTCTTTTCCTTATTTTTCCCTTTTTCTATTAATTTTTTTTGTTTTAAAATTCACTTTCTCGTGTAAAAAACTCTGTAAGCTATTTTTATCACCTCACCAATTGTAATGCTCTCATACACTTGCCTTCTACCTTCACTTATCTATTCCTTCCTTGTTTTCATTTTTTCATTTATATAAACTTAGAAAAATTTTGGGTCGTTCTTAATTTTTTTTATTATATTCCTCTCTAATTACTTTCTTCTTCTCTTCGGTTCTTTTCTATTCTTTCTATTTTTTTTGTACTTCTCCCAAATTTGATACCCCTCCTTTTTTTCCTCCACCTTTCCTGTTTTTTCTCTTTCGTGTGTGTGTGTGTGTATCACCTAGTTTTATTTTCCTTTGTAAACTACAGGAAAAAATATGCTCGTACTGTCCCGTCTCCAATCTACTTTATCCAGTTTGCCTTTGAATCCTAATACTTCTTCTTAATTTTTTTGCTCTGGTTGTTTTCCAGGCTTCTAGCTTTTATACGGGAAGCTGTTTTTTTTATATCCTTCTTGCATGTTGTCCTTTTCAATTTCTTCTCATGACCCTTGTACTTCTGTCGCCCACACAAAAAATAAATTTTTATCAATTTTTTTCCCGACCCTTATGCGCTATACTTGCTATAAAAACTCCCCTTTCTCTTCTTTTCTCAAATGTTGGGGGTTTTAGTCTTGAATCTTTTTTCTAGTTAAAACCTCAGGCTTGGGCCTTTTTGTGGTGCTCTTTTTATTCTCTCAATCTTCCTTATTTTGCTTTGGCCCGGTGGAACGCCGACTGAGTTTCGACGGGGATCTTGCAGCCTATGTTGATCTCAAGAAGGCGTTTGACTCAGTGGGATCGTGAGTCACTCTGGGATCTTCTTTCGACTTCGGGGATTTTCCCGCAAGGACTTTGGTTTTTATAACTGGTCTGTATTTTGGGACTGAGAGTGTGTGAAGTGTGGGGGGAGGTGTTCCACTTCTTTTCCCGTGAAAACAGAGTGGGCAAGGGTGCGTCCTTCCCCATCACTTTTTTCAAGCTTGTAGGGGCTGGGGGATTGGACAAGGTTTTTAATCAAAGTGTTGTGGGGCATCCCTCGCAAAACCAAATCACTAAACTTGTTTTTGCCGATGATGCAGTAATCTTTGCTGAGTCCTGGAGGGGCCCCGGTGATGGTCTCGAGGGGGCGCCAGGAGGCAAAGCTTTTGGACTTGGGTCCCTGGGTCAAACCAAGGTCCAGGTATTTGGAGACTTACTAGTGAACTACAGCTGTTTTTATGCGGTGGCGAGGACATTGAATCTTGGAAAGTTTTACATACCTTGGTAGCGCTCCCAAAAGCGGCGGCACGCAAAATCTTACGACGGTTGGCATAGCCCACGGTTTATGGACTGCTCAGCGGGAGTATTTGGGGGTTGTCGGTACCTTGCAGGAGGCAAAAAATCCGGGCTTCAATCGTTTTATCCCTGTCTTACTCTATGGTTTTTTAGACATGGCCTAAATAGTGACTTGAAGAGACAATCAAAGCCTTTTAAAAAGGCTTTGCAAAAAATGGGGTATCGCTGGATGACTACGTTCAAAACCGATTGCACCCTGAGCTGAATCGAGGCCTATTACCTGCATATCCTCAGCGCCAACTTCGGCCCATATGGGGATGTGGCACGCACCCCAAACCGTCCTTCCCTCGGGGGGGATCGTAAGAGACAATCCGGCGTGGAGGGGGCCAAATGGGCGCCCCCCAAGGCTCGTGGCTGGGGCAAGTTGATGTTTCTTGTCGAGAGCTGCTTGGTATGGGAAAGGAGCCTGCATGGGAACTCGCGCGTGTGACCCCCGGGAGTGGCGTCGTAGGTGGGCGGGCGACGCGCCCCCCGGCGTATGCCCCCAATGATTGATTGATTGAATTTTCCCTTTATATCCTTCTTTTTATGGGGTGACCAAATCACTGCCGCATATTCCGCCCTTTGGGTCGAATCAGAGAGGGTTATCAATTTCTTGATCATCTCGTCATCCAGAATTTGAATGCCATTCTTATATTCCTCAGCAACTGGTATGAAATCTCCTGTGATCTTGTTTTTTTGCTTCTCTGGTGACAAATTGTCCTTAATCCTACTCCCAGATCTTTTTTGACCTTGTTTTGATTTCCATTCGTTTTCCACGAATACTTTCCTCTCTGTCTCTTTTGCTACTGCCATTTCCATCACTTTACACTTTTTGGCATTAAGCTCCATTTCCCATATATGACTCCATCTGAAAATCTTATCTAGATCCTTTTGTAACCCTCACAGTCCTCTTTATTTTCTACTTTTCTTAGTAATTTAGCATCATCAGCGAATAAACTCATAACTTTTTACTCCTTCTGCCATATCATTTACATAGACCAGAACATCACTGGGGCCAATACTGATCCTTGAGGAACCCCACTTATCACACTGCCCATTCTGACTTTTGATCTTTTATTACTGTTCTCATCTCTCTGTTGCTCAAAAAGTCTTCCATCCACTTCAGCAAACCACCCTTAAACCCTCCTACATTTTTCTAGCTTCCAGAGCAGTCTCTTATGAGGAAAACCTTGTTAAATGCCTTCTTTAGGTCCAGTAAATGCAATCGACCCACCCTTCTCTTCCTGTGTCACATCGATCACTCTCGAGTAAAAGCTCAATAGATTTGTTGTACATGACATTTCTCCTCTAAATCCAAACAGGCCAAACCTGCAACTGTGTTTGTCTCTTCCAAATATTTCAACCATCTGCCCCTTCCCCAATTTTTTCACACATTTTTGCCACTCACCTTGTTAATGATACGGGTCGTAATTTAGTGGTTCTTCTTTGTCACCTCCTTTGTGAATTGGCACAATATTTGCTTTTTTCCAATCAAGCGGGACTCTGCTCTCCTTGAGTGACTCTCAATTACACTATGTAATTTTTTCTGCTATTTGGGTTACTGCACTCTTTCATTATCCAGTTTGACACTCATCTGGACCCGGCTTTCTCACATCTTGACTTTCCATTAGCCTTTTACTTCTATTACGTCTACTTTATGTCCTTTTCCCTTATATTTTCTTTTGCTATTATATTTTTCGTTTTAAATTCCTTTTTCTTGTAAATACAGTCTGTAAGCACTTATTCATCACCTCGGCCTGATGTAAAGCATCTTCATACCGATGCCTTCTACCTTCAGCTTTCTATTCCTTCCTTGTTTTTTTATTTTCCATTTATATATCTATAGAAAAGTTTCAGTTCATTCATACATTTTTCTATTATATTCCTCTCATAGTTTCTTTCTTCTTTTCTTCGGGTTCTTACATATTCATTTCTAGTTGTTTTGTACTTCTCCAAAGGTTGCTGCCATCTTTTTTCCTCTAACTATTCCATCTTTTTTCTCTTTCTAGTCTTGCTAATTCACATTTTCTGTTAAACCATTAATTTTCTTTTCTTTTTCTGATAACTATCCTTGGAACATAAATATTTATTCCTTCGGTGTAATTCGGATGACTCATCCCATTTTCTCTGGGTACTCGTTGCTGCATGGAAATTACTCCAGTCTGTCTCTCCGAAGAATGTTTTTTAAACCGTCAAAGTCTGCTTTTCCTAATTGTATCTTCCTTTTTTATGTTCTTTTTTTTCTCCCCTCCTTTTTGCTATCATTTATTTCAATTCAATAAGTACATGGTCGCTTTTTCCAAGTGGGCACTGATAATTCACTTTGCTAATTACTTCCAGTTCTTTCGTCAATAGTAGGTCTAGTCTTGATGGTTCTTCGCTACCTCTGAATCTTGTGTTCTCTTTAATCCACTGAGTCTGATGTTATTCATTACCAAAATCCAACCCAAAATACCACCCCATGAGTTTTTCTCTTCCTTCAGTAATACCATTCTTCCCAGCATACTTCTTTGCAGTTAAAATCTCCCATCAAAATTATGTTCTCACTATTTTCCATCATATTCTTTAAACATTTGCTTGTGTCTCTTATCATGTCTCCGTACTCTTCTCTACCCCAGGAATTTGTCTTACGTGGAACGTATACGATTACTAAGTCTCTTATTCTTCCTTTTTTCATCACCAACTCTATCGTCAACACCTCGGCCATTCCTTCTCCTTTCTCCACATTTCCTACTACCACATCCTTCCTTGTTAACACCATTACACCACCTCCCTTTTTCTGGTTTCTGTTTCTCCTCCATACATTATATTGACCCTCCCCAACTGGCACATCCTCAGAATCACTCAGCTTCGTTTCTACTAGACCTAATATGTCTGGTTTCTTGGCTCTCAGGTAATCGTTTATTTCTGATAATGTTGACTCTAGCCCATATATATTTGTATACGATACCTGCCATCCTACTTCATTTTCCTTTGAACTGTCTTCTCCTACTCTTTTTCTTTTAGATACCACTTCTGGTCTAAAACTCTCCAATAGAATTTCTGGTTTCCCTCTTCCGTTCTCATTTCGTTTTTTTCTTTGGCTTCTTTAAACAGTACATTCAAGCTGGCTCTTTCTTCCTCATTCATATCTTTTCTTATCCATATTTTCTTATATTCTTCTGTCTTTGCCAGTTTCCACGCCTTAGACAATATATCTAGTGCTGTATTTTGTGACCTAAACTTAACTTTTAAGGGGCGGGCCCCTCCCTCTTCATATTTTCCTAACCTATGTATTTCTTCTATTTCTTCTTCTACCTCCGTATTTTTTTCTACTACTTTAAATATTTCTTTTGACACTTTCTTTTCTTCCTCTTCTCTCAAATTTTTCTTGGGCAGCACTTTTTCCTTCAAACCAAAAATGATGACACATTTCTTTTTGTCCACTGTATCTCTTACTAAATTTTCCTTTTGTTTGATTACTTTGACTACTACTTTGGTCAGATTTTTCTTTTCATTTTCTTGATCTTCAATTATTTGACGTAAGCTTTCTTGGTCTTTTTCTTTTTCCAACTTCCATGTCTTTCTTTCGTCTTTCATTTCCTCTTGTGTCGTGTCTGTGTGTGTGTGTGTGTCTGTGTGTGTGTGTGTGTGTGTGTGTTTGTGTGTGTGTGTGTTTGTGTGTGTGTGCCTACAGAGCCGTTAGGCAGTAACCTCCAGGGGTGGGATGGTAGGCCCTGGAGGTTAACTTGAGGGCTGTGTACCTACCGTATTTTACTGCTTATAAGACTCACTTTTTCCCCCAAAAAATATCCTGAAAATGCCCCAAGCCCCTGTCCACCCAGCAGTGAATGGGTACTGGGTGTTAGCCTAGGGTTTGTGACCCGCCTCCCGGGGTGGTGGCTTCGGCCAACACTACGTGGAGAAGAGGAGGGAGGAGAGGAGCTTGAGATTGAGCTTGAGTTGGGAGTCACCCAGCGATGCTGTTTTGGACTGAGTGAGTGAGCTTGACGCATATCTTGTCAGCTGATGGTTGTGTAACAGTGTTATACGGCAATAACACTGTCACAATGCCTTCCTCTCTTCTCTCCTGTCACCTCCAGAAACCACAGTACCACACACATCATGGTTAATCACTTATAAAGGAGTATTTTGTGATAAATAAGTAAGGAACGGCAGGGGTGTAAGGTAAGGTGCTACTTATTTTGAGGTGTTACCTATCTTATGCGACACCAGCTGCTCCTGTTGAGAAAAACACAAACAAAAGGGAAAAAACTAAGCAAAACTACATACAAGCTATACTAAGCCTATTATAATACTATACTAAGCAGGAAGGTAGGAAGACGTATCCCGTACGTCTCATATGGGAGGCGGTAGTAGAGTGGTTAGCGTCAAGATATGTGTCAAGCTCGAGCACGAGCTTGACAGATGACCTACAAAGCGATACTAAGCAGAAAAGGTCACAAGAAGAAGAAGAAGTCTCCGAGTGGCGTTCTCGGTGATCCGAGTTCGATCCTTGATGAGGGCTGTAAAATCCACTTAAAATCTTTCTCTGCACCGTTGAGTGGCCTAAGAACACCCACACGCTGCCCATTAACTCTACCTTTGATTGCGAGTGCATCGGAGGACACAGGGAGTGGCATGAGCCTCTAATCACAGGCGTCACTATAGAAATTCTGTGCGCCACCACGGGCAAGGGCCAACCATCACAGCCCTCAAGTTAACCTCCAGGGCCTACCATCCCAACCCTGGAGGTCACTGCCTAACGGCGCCGTAGGTACACACACACACACCTTAAACAAAATAAAAAAAGTACAAAGCAGCGCGAAACTCAGGGATATAATGCGCGAAAGTCGGGATGGTAAAAATTTAGGACTCAGCGCGAACTCGAGGATCGCGAAACTCGCATAGCGTGAAACTCGGGAGGGTAGTGTACTGTCAAATTGCTTCTCATGTAAAGCTGGGAGAAAGTAATGGTCAAAACCACTTCATAATCTAATTTTTTTTAGCTTAACTTAAGTTTGGTCCAGCTTTTCCTCCTTTAACCCCTTCACTGCGGCTGGGACAAATACGGTCTTTCAGCTAACTAAGGGTTTTACTGCGGCTGGTACATATAGGGTTTCTTATTTTAAACTCCACGCTCAATGATGGGAGGTAAATATTCGCTGTGATAGGCTTGTATGGCAACAGTGTCAAGTGTTGCGATATGATGAACCTCTTTTTCTGCTTGAGTGATTTAGTGTGACTAATAAGGTCAAGCGGTACAGTAAAGACGTGTTGACGCTGCTGCATCCTCTACTTCAATAGGGGGGCTAAATAGTCCAAGATTTTCAACATATTCTTGATGGACATAAAACAGTAGCATGATTGAATGAATGCATGAATGAATGAAGCATTTATGTACCAAAATAAGCTGTGTTGAGTAGTAAGTGGTTTCATTGTGCGTCTGGCAGCACGGTCACGGCCCTGTTTGCTGCATTCTGACGCAACTCCTCACTTGGCTGGTAGCCTCCACCAAGACGAAACATAGATTTTCTGGTATAGAATGAGCATCCGATTCATTTAGGCACTTTAAATATGATAAGTAATTATTTTTAATTTTAATTAAACCTGCCCCACAGGGAGGTGGGCCTATTATTTGATATCAGCAGTGAAGGGGTTAATACAGGAGAACCTCTTTATCCGGCACCCCACGGGGGGGAGCGCATGCCGGATAACTCATTTTGCCGATGTTTTGAGAGTTACTCTTATGGAATCCCCCAAAATCCCTTTTTTTTTTTTTTTTTTTTTTTTTTTTTTTTTTTTTTTCTTTTTCCCATGACAAGGAACTGGCCAAGGGCACAACAAAAATGGTAACACAAAGGCCGCTTAGTTGCCAGTCCCTATAAAGAAGACAGTCAGAGAATAAAATAAAAAGTGGGGTGAGCCAATTTAGTTCGGGAGGTGTCTTGTTACTCTTCTTTTGAAAGATGTAAGTCATAGGAAAGTGGAAAACAGAAACAGGAAGAGAGTTCCAGAGTTTATCAGTGGGGGAAAAAAAAAAAAAAAAAAAAAAAAAAAAAAAAAAAAAAAAAAAAAAGCCTGGGTCGATTAGTGCCGTTGTTTTGAGGCTGCCGTTGTTTTGAGGCTGCCGTGTTTAAGCCGTTAACGAGGTTCTCCTGTATAAGGAAAGAAAGCTCTGACTGAGCTTTCTCTGTAATAGCCTTTGCTATTGCTGCTTCTGCTTTGGCCGTCTCTGCCCTCCTCTTTGCTTTTGCATTGAGCAGTTCTTCCTCAAGTATTTATTGCTCGAGTTTCCTCCTCTTCCTCAGGTGCTCGGCCCGACCTTCGTCTACCAGAAAGACAGAACAGGAGGAAGGTTCAGAAGCTTGGGATGGTGGTTTAACATGTGTTGACTTCAGCAGTGGGGGAGCACCTGCTTCCAGCTTCTGTTGTGATGGAAGTGCCATCATCCACCTGACTGTTTGATGATGAATGGTAGCAGGTTGAGAATACAAGCAATTTAGAGTAGACTCACTAAAATAAAGTTGAAAAATTGAATAAGTCTTTACTTATTAGGCCATGGAGCAATATCTACATGACTCAATTAAGCAGGATATTATTAAAAGACTGTGGAAGCTTACTGAGAAGAAATTGAACAAAACATAATAATTTCAAGAAATAGGTTAACATATGTTTAGGATAGGTTTTGAGTTAGGTTTTGTTGTGTTATTTATGTTGAATAAGCAAATGCTGCTGGTATGCAATTGCCCGTCTGGTTGTTGGCTGCCACTCCTCACAATATTTACCGAAAAATTCAATACCAAAGAACATGAAAACTTAACACTAGAACATTTAATTAAATGGTAACTATCCAGAAAAACACCATATTCACTTTGATGGACGAAATTATTTGTTTCTGGTGAGTTTTGATGTTTTTTGAATTAGCCTGCTAACCGTTTCTGTTACAAATCCTTAGTTTTTTTGGGGTAATTATGGTAATAACATACTTGGCGGAGCGGTACGGGGCATACCTCTATCCGCTATGGACCCACGCCGCGTGCTGTCCCACCCTGCCATAAGACTACATTTTTTCGTTATAATTTTTAACAGTAACCATTGGTGATTAAACAAATTTAACCTAACCTGCCAGCGGCTGGCACATACTTAATGGGAGGCGATGCCTTTAACTTAGAAGGTGCCATTAACTTTTTTCTGATCCCCATGATTTTTGTTGTGTATGCATATTATAATCTGAAACATCGAATCCCCAAGTTTCATTTCAATACACATTAGTTTAGGAGAAGAAAAAAATGTATACGCACTGAAAATGTAAAAAATGGCTTCGGTATTGTTTGAAATTTCTCAATTGATTTTCAACCAAATGCTTTGAAAATAATTTACCATACAATACATACATATTGCTTTCTTTTTACAGAGATAGATTTTTGATAAGACAATCCATATGAAAATACGAGACAATTTTTTTCATGACAAAAAAAAATCCAGTTTTTGTTTGAAGAAAAAATTACCAGGAAATGAATTATCTTTTTTTAAATGTATCTTTGTAAAAAATATCCTTGCTTTCCTTTTTCCAAAGATACCTTTACATCTACATTATCTTGTAAATTAACAGAGATATTTCGCTCTAAATGTAGAAAACTTAAGTTTCGAGATATGAGCCGTTTTCTTCCAAAAAGTGTGTATCATTGTGTTTATAGGCTTTTTTTGGTATAACTTTACACATAATGGGATAAAAAAGACTATCAAAATCAAAACCCGTGTTTATCATCATATCCAGGGCTGGGAGGCGATAAGGGGCGTGTAGTGGTGATTGATCTGGTGCCACCAGTGACTCATCTTCCTTGCTGCCTCTAGCTGTGCAAGCTTTGCCTTTGAATGGCAACCCATTGTTTTCAAATATTTGGAAGGGCAGAAGAAGCCGAGAAAATGTGACGAGATGCTGGACAGCTGAGCATAGATACTGTCCCTTTGACGTCTCAGCAGACTGTCTGAGTTGACGACAACGTTGACAAGGCGTAGCAGGCTCTCTCGTCAACACCTCGGCAGCAGTGTTACCATATGGATGTCCACAATGATACATTGATACCACAAAATCACGAAAAACAAGTAAAAATGCTTCAAATGATGAGTTTCTAAAGACACGTAGACTAGCTCGCGGCGAGGCATTTAAAACCCTTTAAATAAGTGTAAACAAAGGCGATTTAAACATATAAGGAATTATGGTATCAACTTCCCCTTTTCACAGAAAACTCCAGACATTTCAAGGGTAACAACGGTGTTAGTAACTCAATTTTGAGTTTCTGGGTCAAAAATTCATATAATTTTGTCATCAATCAATCATTGGGTATACGGCGGGGAGCGCGTCACCTCGCCCACCCTACGACGCCACTCCCAGGAGTCCCACACGCGAGTCCCCATGCAGGCTCCTTTCCCATACCAAAGCAGCTCTCGACAAGAACATCAACTTGCCCCAGCCACGAGCCTTATGGGCGCCCCTTGGCCTCCTCCACGCTGGATTGTCTCTTAAGGCCCCCATCCACAGTATGATTGTCGTACGATCTGATCCGACAGACCTGATCCGATGGATATCCTACCACCCACTAACGATCCGACCGCACCTCAAGACCAGTTTCAGTTGGTGATAGAAAGGGTGGGAGAGCGTTCCCATGATGGGTCTATGCAACGAGGATCGAATTACTTTTAATGGAATCTGATACCACAACTGAGGAGCGTAAACATCATCCGCGTTCACACCAAATTTCACAGAGGCAGTTATTTTCTTAATATATTTCCGAACACGCTTCTCATATAGTTTTTTTTTTTTATAACTGTTTCAACATTAGCCTCACTGTCGCTCACTGTCGCTCCTTGAGGTTCTCTACCAATACTTCATAAGTTGCATTTTTCTTATATTTATCCATTTACTCTTTGCTTTTTATTTCCCACAAACATTCAGTTTCTATATAATGGACCCATTTACTCTACTTGAGGTAAGGATTGATTTGACATCTTCAAGCCTCATATAGTTGGGCAGTGATGTTGATTTTTCTATGTGAACAGTATTTTTGATGATACAGCCAATTTAAGTACAGGAAAATGTATACGCTCTAAACGACTGGCGCCATGTTGTGACGTCACTAGCTTAGACAACAGAGCAAAACAGCTGTAAAGCGGCCGCTACTATTATGTACTACCTACTAATACACCAACTTGCATTACCCCTACTACCGCAAGATGACCAGTAATCCTCCTTCAAGTGATGTAGTAGGTATTCACTGTGTTTGTGAATATGTAAGTTGTAGTTTATAAGGAAAAAGTGGATAGACAGAGATAAGTGGCCCGTGACACCTGACAAGTGACGACTTCTGGGATCGGCATTCCTTATAGGGAGCTTAAATGAACCTGCAATGACATGTAAAGCTAGACAGATAGACGAACTCATAGAGGAACAGGTAGAAATGTATGGCTTTCTTTCCCCACATAAGCAAAACATACACCCTTCGTCACTACTCACCACTACAACCTTTACTAACCATACATTTCTACCTGTTCCTCTATGAGTTCGTCTATCTGTCTAGCTGTACATGTCATTGCAGGTTCATTTAAGCTCCCTATAAGGATGCCGATCCCAGAAGTCATCACTTGTCTGGTGTCACGGGCCACTTTGCTCTGTCTATCCACTTTTTCCTTATAAACTACAACTTACATATTCACAAACACAGTGAATACCTACTACATCACTTGAAGGAGGATTACTGGTCATCTTGCGGTAGTAGGGGTAATGCAAGTTAGTTAGGTTAGTAAAATAAAACTATAATTTGCGGTTTGCTGAGCCAAAACAAGCCGATCAGCTGATCAGGCGAGATCTGAGTCTGCAGTTACTACGTCACAACCAATCACAGCGCGTTCCGCCGTGTTGTGATATTTTGGCCCCAAAAAGGCCATATATTTCATTTATGGTGCATTTCTCAGCAAAAAGAATATGAGTACAGTGATATGTAGCCTATATTGCACCCAAAGCTTTATAATACTCCGTGTTTTAGGTGTGAGTAAATGGGTCCATTGGATGAATTCTGTCCAAAAGTGCTTCTCATTAAAGAAACAATTAATCTTGGTAGTCCTCTCGCGACGCTGTCAGTGGGGAAACTGACGGCTAGCCTCACGATCAGCACACTCACGGTGCGATCCGGTCTGAACCGGATGATCTGTCGGATCTAAAAACCAAACACTGCTTGGTCGCCATCCGACCAGCTGTCAGTCGGTCGGACAGACCAAAATCACCCCACTCACGATCCAATCTGGTCAGATCCAACCAGATCTGTCCGATGGTCGTACGACCAGATCGCACCGTGGATGGGGGCCTTTACAGATACAACTCGATGGGAAGGGTCGGCTTCAGGGTAGCGTGCCACATGCCCATATAGCCAAAGTTGGCGCTGACGGACTATGCAGGTAATAGGCCTCGATTTAGTCTCACGGTGCAATCGCTGATTTGACACGTAATCATCCCAGCGATACCCCATGATTCTGCGAAGACACTTATTACCAAAGGCATTGATTCGTCTCTTCAAGTCACTATTTAGTGTCCATGTCTCACAACCATAGAGTAAGACAGGGATCACAAGCGACTTGAAGATCCAGATCTTTGTCCTCCTGCACAGGTACCGACAACGCCATAAGTATTATGCATGCACTTAATAACAATTTATGTTGGTATGAAAAAAAAAGCTCCTAGATTTATTGGATTACGAGTCTCGTCTGTGATTGCCTCAAGTGGCAGGGCCTGACCAAATGGTTTTGCGGGCCTTATACGGCCCGCGGGCCGGACGTTCCCCTCCCCTGCCTTAGTATATTAATACCGATATAATAGATATAAATACACACAAACCTCGTTTTCCCGGACTAATAGGGGGGAGCACTGGTCCGGGAACCGCAAAAGTCCGGGAAGCGCAACAAACCGATACCATTACCCACCCCCGGATGTTTATCCTACTCTAGTATATACTGTCTGGCAACCGCTAATATCAACTACCCCGCCGTGGACTTTTACGTCCGCTGAGCATGCTGCCACCTGGCGGCAGGCAGCAGAAAGTGTTTAATAGTCTCAAGAGACGTTCCTGCACCAGGGGCAGTGGGGGTCAGGGGACTAACGGAGGCGGTGCAGGTGAACCGTGAGTGTCGTGTGCCCAAATGTAAACAATACGACCGCTGAGCATGCTGCCAGCTGGCGGGAGGCAGCAGAAAGTGTTCAATAGTCTCAAGAGACGTTCCTGCACTAGAGGCAGTGGGCGTCAGGGGACTAACGGAGGCTGTGCAGGTGAACCGTGAGTGTCGTGTGCCTGTAAACAATACGACCGCTGGGCATGCTGCCACCTGGCGGGAGGCAGAAGAAAGTGTTCAATAGTCTCAAGAGACGTTCCTGCACCAGGGGCAGTGGGGTTCAGGGGACTAACGGAGGCGGTGCAGGTGAACCGTGAGTGTCGTGTGCCCAAATGTAAACAATACGACCGCTGAGCATGCTGCCACCTGGCGGGAGGCAGCAGAAAGTGTTCAATAGTCTCAGAGATGTTCCTGCACCAGGGGCAGTGGGAGTCAGGGGACTGACGGAGGCGGTGCAGGTGAACAGTGAGTGTCGTGTGCCCAAATGTAAACAATACGACCGCTGAGCATGCTGCCACCTGGCGGGAGGCAGCAGAAAGTGTTCAATAGTCTCAGAGATGTTCCTGCACCAGGGGCAGTGGGTGCCAGGGGACTGACGGAGGCGGTGCAGGTGAACAGTGAGTGTCGTGTGCCCAAATGTAAATAATACGACCGCTGAGCATGCTGCCACCTGGCCGGAGGCGTGGACACTGACCAGGGGTGACAGGAGACGCTCGGACCGCCGGACAACTTTGTCAATTTACGAACAGGACCAGGCATTTCAACATAAAAAAAAAAAAAAAAAAAAAAAAAAAAAATCCGGGACTCATGACATATCCCTGGACCTCGGATTTTGTCCGGCAAATCCGATATCCGGGAAATGGAGGTCCGGGAAATCGAGGTTTGTGTGTATACTAAGTGGGTATATATATACTAATGGGTATGAATATACTAAGGGCCAGCCTAGACCGGCCTGGCAAATGTCGCGAAAACGCGCTTACAGACAAAGGCCTATAGATGTGAAAACGTCCATCACAAAAATAGAAAATATGTAAATTCATCTGTATTTCATGTTATATGCATTTTTAATTAACTTATTCTATCTCTTTATAGTTATAGATATGCTAAACAATATCCTGTAGTAGTTAGATTTCATGTAGAACATCAAATTAAAAAAATATTAAAAATAGATTTAAATCAAATAAATCTGATTTAAATCAAATAAATCGGATTTTTTAGATTTTTTTTTATAAAAAAAAAAATCAACAAACCTGGATTCTGGGCATTTTCAGGGTATCTTTGAGGGGAGAAAGTAACTAAATAAGAATTTTACAGTGTTTTCAATACCCGAGTTTTGCGATCCTCGAGTTTAGCGGTAAGCCTTGTGAAGAAAGCAAGCGCCAAACTCGGGAGGGTACTGTATATTTGTATACATCACTTTCATTTTATTTTTTGCATTATTTTTTCTCACCCCATTTTCCTTTAGTCTTTTTTCTGTATATACCACTTTCTCACTCTTTCGTTCAGAACCCTCCAAAAAAACGTTGCTGGATCGTGTGAAAGGTTGTATTTACCTAGTTGTAACATACAGGAAAAGAGCTATGCTCGTACTGTCCTGTCTCCAAATCTACTATTATCCAGTTTGCCTTTGAAGTCCAGAATACTTTTTGCATTAATCACTTTTGCACCAAGGTTGTTCCAGGCTTCTATGCTTCTGTACGGGAAGCTGTATTTTTTTTTATATCCCTCTTGCATGTTGTCCTTTTCAATTTCTTCTCATGACCTCTTGTACTTCTGTCGTCCCACACAAGCAGATAATTTCTATCAATTTTTTCCAGACCCATTGATGCTCTATACCTGCTATAAAATCTCCCCTTTTCTCTTCTTTTCTCAAGTGTTGGGAGTTTTAGTCTTGAAAGTCTTTTTTCATATGTTAAATCTCTCAGGCTTGCAGCCATTTTTCTGGCTGCTCTTTGTATTCTCTCAATCTTCCTTATATCCTTCTTTTTATGTGGTGACCAATCACTGCCGCATATTCCAACCTTGGTCGAATCAGAGATGTTATCAATTTCTTGATCATCTCTTCATCCAGATATTGAATGCCATTCTTATATTCCTCAGCAACTGGTATGTATCTCCTGTGATCTTGTTTATAAGCTTCTCTGGTGACAAATGTCCTTAATCCATACTCCCAGATCTTTTTCGACCTTTGTTTTTGATTATCCATTCGTTCCCATCGAATACTTTCCTCTGTCTCTTTTTGCTACTGCCCATTTCCATCACTTTACACTTTTTGGCATTAAACTCCATTTCCATATTTGACTCCATCTGAAAATCTTATCTAGATCCTTTTGTAAATCCTCACAGTCCTCTTTACTTTCTACTTTCTTAGTAATTTAGCATCATCAGCGAATAAACTCATATAACTGCTTACTCCTTCTGCCATATCATTTACATAGACCAAGAACATCACTGGGGCCAATACTGATCCTTGAGGAACTCCACTTATCACACCACCATTCTGACTTTTGATCTTTTATTACTGTTCTCATCTCTCTGTTGCTCAAAAAGTCTTCCATCCATTTCAGCAAACCACCCTTCAATCCTCCTACATGTTCTAGCTTTCAGAGCAGTCTCTTATGAGGTACCTTGTCAAATGCCTTCTTTAGGTCCAAGTAAATGCAATCGACCCATCCTTCTCTTTCCTGTGTCACATCGATCACTCTCGAGTAAAAAGCTCAATAGATTTGTTGTACATGACATTCCTCCTCTAAATCCAAACTGGCCACTGCAAGTGTGTTTTGTCTCTTCAAATATTTCAACCATCTGTCCTTCACAATTTTTTCACACATTTTTGCCACTACACTTGTTAATGATACTGGCCTGTAATTTAGTGGTTCTTCTTTGTCACCTCCTTTGTGAATTGGCACAATATTTGCTCTTTTCCAATCAAGCGGGACTCTGCTCTCCTTGAGTGAACTCTCAATTACACTATGTAATTATCCTGCTAGTTGGTTACTGCACTCTTTCATAATCCAGTTCGACACTCCATCTGGACCCGGGGCTTTTCTCACATCTTGACTTTCCATTAGCCTTTTTACTTCTATTACGTCTACTTTTATGTCTTCCATTTTATTTTATTTTGCCATTATATTTTTTCGTTTTAAATTCACTTTCTCTTGTAAATACAGTCTGTAAGCACTTATTCATCACCTCGGCCTGTTGTAATGCATCTTCATACACTATGCCTTCTACCTTCAGCTTATCTATTCCTTCCTTGTTTTTCATTTTTCCATTAATATATCTAGAAAAGTTTCGGTTCATTCTTACATTTTTCTATTATATTCCTCTCATAGTTACTTTCTTCTTCTCTTCGGATTCTTACATATTCATTTCTAGTTGTTTTGTACTTCTCCCAAAGGTTGCTGCCACCTTTTTTCCTCCAACTATTCCATGTTTTTTCTCTTTCTAGTCTTGCTAATTCACATTTTCTGTTAAACCATTCATTTTTTTTCTTTTCTCTGATAACTATCCTTGGAACATAACTATTTATTCCTTCGGTGTAAATTCGGATGAACTCATCCCATTTTTTCTGGGTACTTGTTGCTGCATGGAAATTACTCCAGTCTGTCTCTCCGAAGAATGTTCTTAATCCGTCAAAGTCTGCTTTTCCATAATTGTATCTTCCTTTTTTATGTTCTTCTTTTCTCCCCTCCTTTTGCTATCATTTATTTCAAATCAATAAGTACATGGTCGCTCTTTCCAAGTGGGCACTGATAAATCATTTTACTAATTACTTCCAGTTCTTTCGTCAATAGTAGGTCTAGTCTTGATGGTTCTTCGCTACCTCTGAATCTTGTGTTCTCTTTAATCCACTGAGTCATGATGTTATTCATTACCAAATCCAACAATATACCACCCCATGAGTTTTCTCCTCCTTCAGTATACCATTCTTCCCAGCAAACTTCTTTGCAGTTAAAATCTCCCATCAAAATTATGTTCTCACTATTTTCCATCGTATTCTTTAAACATTTGCTTGTGTCTCTTATCATGTCTCCGTACTCTTCTCCCCCCCAGGAATTTGTCTTAGGTGGAACGTATACGATTACTAAGTCTCTTATTCTTCCTTTTTTCATCACCAACTCTACCTTCAACACCTCGGCCATTCCTTCTCCTTTCTCCACATTTCCTACTACCACATCCTTCCTTGTTAACACCATTACACCACCTCCCTTTTTCTGGTTTCTGTTTCTCCTCCATACATTATATTGACCCTCCCCAACTGGCACATCCTCAGAATCACTCAGCTTCATTTCTACTAGACCTAATATGTCTGGTTTCTTGGCTCTCAGGTAATCGTTTATTTCTGTTAATGTTGACTCTAGCCCATTTATATTTGTATACGATACCTGCCATCCTATTTAATTTTCCTTTGGACTGTCTTCTCTTACTCTTTCTCTTTCTCTTTTATATACCACTTCTTCAGTTTTTGGTCTAAAACTCTCCAATAGAATTTCTGTTTTTCCTCTTCCGTCCTCAGTTCGTATTTTGCTTTGGCTTCTTTAAACAGTACATTCAGACTGGCTCTTTCTTCCTCATTCATATCTTTTCTTATCCATATTTTCTTGTACAGGGAGGTCCCGTTATACGAGCATTCGGTATACGAGAATCCGATGATACGAGATGTGTAAATTAGGGTCCATTTTCAATATACGAGATCGAAAATCCAATGATACGACATTCAAACTGGTATGAGTAAAATTATCAAGTACAAAATGCGCGCCCTACCACTCCTGGGCTGGACAAAGGGGGATTTGGTTGACCCCAGTGAGGTCACCCCTAGCAAGCCTTGACCTGAAGGGTAATTAAGCATATGGCGCGGCCTGACATTTAGGGGTAATTAGCAGGTGTGCGGCCCCAACCTTGGGACTGCAGTCAGGTCACCCCTAGCAAGGCATGACCTGAAGGGTAATTAAGTATATGGTGCGGCCTGACATTTAGGGGTAATTAGCAGGTGTGCGGCCCAACCTTGGGACCGCAGTCAGGTCACCCTAGCAAGGCGTGACCTGAAGGTAATTAAGCATATGGCGCGCCTGACCTTTAGGGGTAATTTGCAGGTGTGCGTCCCCAACCTTGGGACCGCTACACTACCTTCTCTTGTATCACACGGCGTCCCTACATTACAACGTCTTTTTTGCTTGTTATGCATGTTTTATGTTTAATTAATGTGCATTTATGTTATTTTGTGTGCTATTTTCTCTTTCAGAATGCTTTTTCTACAGAATAGGTAGTACAGTGTGGGTAATATAGACGCTGCGTATTTGTTGTGTTTGCTATAGTTTATTTTAGCTAGAAAAACATGTTTTTTTTTTTTTTTTTTTTTTTTTTTTTTCCAATTGACGGGGTCCTGGAACCAAACCTATATTTTACCATTAGTTATGTGTTTCGTTATACGAGATTTCGCTTTACGAGTATGCAGGTGGAACCTAACTGCTCGTATCTTCGGAGACCTCCCTGTATTCTTCTGTCTTTGCCAGTTTCCATGCCTTAGACAATATATCTAGTGCTGTATTTTGTGACCTAAACTTAACTTTCAAGGGGCGGGCCCCTCCCTCTTCATATTTTCCTAACCTGTGTATTTCTTCTATTTCTTCTACCTCCGTATTTTCTTCTACTACTTTAAATATTTCTTTTGACACTTTCTTTTCTTCCTCTTCTCTCAAGTTTTTCTTGGGCAGCACTTTCTCCTTCAAACCAAAAATGATGGACACATTTCTTTTTGTCTATTGTATCTCTTACTAGATTCTCCTTTTGTTTGATTACTTTGACTACATTTTTGGTCAGACTTTTCTTTTTCCATTTTCTTGATCTTCTATTATCTGTCGTAAGTTGTCTTGTTCTTTTTCCTGTTCTATCTTCCATGTTTTTCTTTCATCTTTCATTTCCTCTTGTGTTATTTTCCATTTCTTGTGTACAGAGTATATTTCAGCATGCATTTGCTCAACCTTTTCATCGTCCTGCTTTCCGTTTAGTTCGTCCACTCTATTTTTCAAAATAGAATTATCTTTTTCGAAAACGTACACTTTCTTTTCCATCTTCTCAAGTTTATCCATTAATTCATGTACAATGTTTTCCAACATTACAACTCTTCTCTGGTTCGCTTTCAGCCCCAATATGTCATTTTCATTGCTGTTGAAGCCGTGGAATGGGGTCCCAGCTGGCCCCAGCTGATCCGCCATTTTGTTTTATCTTGTTTAAGTTTTATTTCACTTCCACTACTTATCACTTTTTTAGGTAAATCGTTTGGAGACGGGACATTTAAACTCCATAGCCCTAACCTATGGGTACTTAAGGTTTTCAGCTTTTCTCTGCGGGGTTGGTGGTCCCTGCATTCACCCAGCACGTCCAATTGTTTGGGAGCCTTCCTCCTCCGGCCGCTTCTGTGAACACTGTGTGTGTGATTATGTGCAGTGCAGTCTTCTATGATATGTTTGATAGTGTGAGGTGCTGTGTTGCATCCAGGACAGGCATCCACTATGGACCCATCCAGTCTTTTGATAGGCTAGAAGAGCTGGGTGGCATCCACACCGCAGCCTGGCCAGGTGAACTCTGTCCCCACGGGGAAAGAAGGACACGGAATGGTGGATGTGTGGGGTGTGTGCTTTCAGCTGAGTGTTGTCCTTGAGTAACTGGATGGAGTGGTGGGAGATCTGGGTATGAATATGCCTCTAGAGGCAATGTTAGCAATGTAAATGAGTTTGATTTTTGAGGAAACTCAGTTCCATGGAAAGCTATGGTACAGTGGGCCTATTTTCCACCTTTGTAATAATAAGTTCCTATCAATGTACTCTCAAATTAGACCATCTATTAACGATGATAAAATAGAGATCTAGATAGGCAAAATTCAAAGGCAAAGATATTTTTCTAGTAGGTTTTGGTACCCATGTTTTGAGTTGCATGGATATTACAAATTGATTATGTTCTTCCTTTTCAGGAATTATATACCATGATGCACGGAAGGCGCCTCACCCTAGGCATCTTTGTCCTTTTGCTGGTAGACATAATATGGGTGGCATCTTCGGAGCTATCAGAGGTGAATAGTAACTTTTTTTATCATTAGAATAAGGAGTAAGAGATGGTTTCAATTTGCTGTTATTCGGCAAATTGCGATTAATGTCAAGATTTTATGACATGTACCATACAGCAGTGTTCTTCAAACTTTTTTCATCGCGACCCAGTTTGATTGTATGCATTACATTCAAGACCCTATTATACGTCTGTAGCTGCTTTCTCTTGCCGATGTGATTAATTTTTTACAATTACGTACATACATATGCATATAAATCTGCATACATACATACATGCATCTATGCATTCAAAATACTTGCATATGTTTGAGTGTGCCAATGTAAATTTTATCTATTAAAAGTATTTAAAAATATGTAGAAAGTGTTCTGTAAATCGTAACTACGTAAGTAGAGAAAATAGTATTAATTGATTGGACAAGTGAAAATTATGCGTACAGGTCCTGCCTTCTCCATCAGCATTATCTCTCTCTCTCTTTCTCTCTCTCTCTTATTAATGCCTTTCACATATTGATTATATAATTATCAGTTTACGATGTGGTGACCCACTGAGCAAAGGCTTGCGACCCAGTATTGGGGTCACGACCCGTACTTTGAAGAACCCTGCCATACAGTATAGCATGATTTACTCAAGAAAAAATAATTGCTCATGTCAAAAACTCTGATATCTGAATTTTTAGATAAGCCATTTATCATCTATCTATAATTTATAAGCCATTATTTATCTTTTGAAGAGTCATAATACCAGAACTGGAATACCGTAAATTGCGTCGTACAAGTCGACCTCAAGATTATTAGCTCAAGATTACGGGTTAGGCCTATACTTGCCGTATAAGTCTGCCTCAAAAATACAGTAGGCTACTGGTAGGCCAAAGCTTAAATGTGGATAGGCTATGGTACGATATACGATAACCTGTTGCAAAAACACATGACACCACAACACTTATATGAAGTATGAATCTTTACTGTAGGTCCGCCTCTTGTTTTCACTTGAAAAACACCATAGTCCCCTGATAGTACTGCTACATACTGTTTATTATAGTAAAACACGGTAGTATAACTGGACTGCACTTACCGGTGCCCTACACCATTTGCATATGTGAGAAAAAAAACAGCCCGTGGCGCCACTAACCCCACACGGCTATGAAACTATGGGTCCGTTACACTGCCGACACTCAGCTTAATGACCCTTATACACTGAACAGGCTAACAAGGCTTACTAAACCTCCGGAGGCTCACCGGAGTGGCGCATATTGTAGTTGTCTGACTGGCCGCTTGGGTTAAGTGGCATTCCCGTCAGTGTTTATCATCAGCTGTTTCCATCAGCTGTTGGAAACAGCTGTATTCAATACCCACACGTTATCCATGCGCCGTATAAGTTGACCCCTAGTTTTGGAGAGATTTTTTCAGGCTCAAAAAGTCGACTTGTACTCCGCCATTTATGGTACTTACTGCTTACTACCTTTTTGTTTATAACATCATTTGTTTAGAAAATATCACCATTTTGTTGGGTAACTGTGAGAATTATCCATGCTCTAACATGTTACCAGCATTTATACTCGCTGGTCATTTGTATACAGTAAGACCTCCGTAAGTCAGAATTTGTTATGTCGGAATTACAGATAAGTCGTAATGGCTAGCAAATATTCATACATTAAATAATTTCCATTTTTGGAAAAAGAAGATATTTTTTAGTGTTTTCAGGTGTTTGTGTGACTTGGTATCCTGCTTTAATATGTATGCTCCTGCACCCAAGGCTTCTAATAGCAGGAAAGGGATGAAACTGAAGACTCTAAGTCTGCAAGATAAGTTGCGACTCATTGCCAAAATTGATGAAGGAGCCTTCATGCGGGCGGTTTCATCCAGGTCATCATCCAGTACAGAAGAGCTCTGGCTCCAAACTTTTCCAAAGTTTTGCCCAGATTTTCACTAGCGATAGTGATTCCACTGACAGATTTTCAGAAAAACTTTGGAGGTGAACCATGGTCAAGTAGCCAGATGACGTGAAGTAACAATCAACGCATATATATGGCTACACTGTACAAGTGCATACACCTACACAGTGCAAAAGGTTATGCTGGTGGAAAAGAATGCATATAGTAGCATGGAAATATACTGTGTATGGACACCATATTTATTCTGTATCAATCAATCATTGGGGGCATACGCCGAGGAGCGCGTCTCTTCGCCCACCCTACGACACCATTCCTGGGGGTCACCACGTGCGAATCCCCATGCAGGCTCCCTTCCCTTACCAAGCAACTCTCGACAGGAAACATCAACTTGCCCCAGCCACGAGCCTTATGGGCTTCTCCATGCCGGATTGTCTCTTACAGATACAACCCGGTGCGAAGGATCAGTTTCAGGGTAGCGTGTCTCATGCCCATATATCCGAAGTTGGCGCTGACAAACTATGCAGGTAATAGGCCTCGATTCAGTCTCACGGTGCAATCGTTGATTTGACACGTAATCATTCCAGCGATACCCATTCATTATACGAAGACACTTATTACCAAAGGCATCGATTCGCCTCTTCAAGTCGCTATTTAGTGTCCATGTCTCACATCCATAGAGTAAGACAGGGATCACAAGCGACTTGAAAATCCGGATCTTTGTCCTCCTGCACAGGTATCGACAACGCCAAATACTCATGCTGAGTGAGTCCATAACGCCGTAGGCTATGCCAATCCGCTGTAAGACTTCTTGACGTGACCCGCCGTCATTATGGACTGCGCTACCAAGGTATGTAAAACTTTCCAAGATCTCAAGGTCCTCGCAGCACGCATGAACAGACTACTGTTTCATCTAGTTTTTTCTCTAAGTTCATCTCTTTTCAACTTCAAACACCTGGACCTTGGTCTTGAGCCAGGATACCTCAAGTCCCAAAGGCTTTGCCTCCTCGTGCAGCGCCTCGAGAGCCATTACCAGGACCTCCAGCGACTCAGCAAAGATTACTGCATCATCGGCAAAAATAAAATCAGTGATCTTGGTGTTGCTGAAGGATGCTCCACAATCACTTTGATCTAAAACTTTGCCAAATACCCAGTCCATTCAAGTGTTGAAAAGTGATGGGGCAAGGATGCACCCTTGCCTCACTCCTGTATTCACAGGAAAAAAGCTGGATACACCTCCCCCACACTTCACAGCACTCTCAGTCCCAGAGTAGAGGCCAATCATCAAACCAATAGTCCTTGCAGGAATCCCGTGAAGTCTCAGAAGATCCCAGAGTGACTGACGATACACTGAGTCAAATACCTTCTTGAGATCAACATAGGCTGCAAGCATCCCCTGTCTCACGACGGCGTTCCACCAGGACACGAAACGCTAGGGTACGGTCCGTTGTTGACTTAACAGGCGTGAACCCAGACTGCTGAGGTCTCTTATGCTTCAGCAGATGACTGCAGATCCGTGTCAGCAATAGATGGGCAAGCACCTTGTCTGGCACGCTGAGCAGTGTATTTGAGAGATGTACATGAGACATGGCCTCGGGAAAACCGGTGGAAAAATTTGAGGGTCAAAATATAACGATGTTTCTCTGAGGATGGTGGAGACAATGGACCTACCAAGTCAATGGCGACTCAGGAGAAGGGCTCAGTTACGACAGGTAATGGCTGAAGGGGTACTGGACGTACTCGTTCCTTAGCTGACATGAGCTGACACTTGTCGCAGGAACGACAGTATGTAATCCCTGATGTCCGCGCACATCCCGGACCAATAAAAGTTTTGGGAGATTTTCATCTGGGTCTTACGGTGGGAGAAATGACCAGCCAAAGGACCTTCGTGAGCCACACAAAGGATGACACGTAGGATGGCACTCAGTGGGACAATCAAGAATATATTATGTACCTTTTGTGGGTGAACCGAGG
>JACEEZ010020657.1:42739-54869 GCA_016584305.1 Chionoecetes opilio | reverse complement strand
GGAAAATACGTTAAGGATCGGCACTTCCCTAAGCGCACCAAAAATGAAGCGAAGGTATTTCTTGTAGACATACCGCATCTTGGCCACTCGCTCGAACCTCGTTAAGTAGGTGGCTATGTCCTCTTCATCTTTGTATGATGGTAGACTAGGCTTGGAGACAGGATGAGATGGTAATATGACTGAGGGAATAGAGGTCCCCACCATTGAGTCCGTGATCAATTTTTCTGGAACCAATTATTCAATGCAGATTCTGGTAGATAGGGCAAAAAAAAGACATTTTAGCGAGGGTACCTCTCTCAAAGTGTGGGCCTTCTCCACCTTGGGGGAAAATTTAAAATGGACGCCCAAATTCAATATTGTGAATTAATTTACTTCTAATTAATTTAGAACATTCGTTTTGGTGTCTAAATCTATGTTTTTAGGATCAAGGATTTCATATATGTCCATGGTAATTATGTATATGCAATACCAGAGGGCGTTTTGAACTATATTTCCCTACATTGGGACTTTTTCACTCTCCAACATATAACTTGACTAAAACATTTTAAAATGAATTTCAAATTAATGCTAGGCATGTAGCTAATGCCTATACATCTAGTTCACATTGTTACACCAGTGCTAAGCACCTTCATCAAGTCTCCTCTCTGACATGACAAAAATAATCAGCTTCTCTCAGCCATCAACATGGCTCAAGAATAAATGCACATAGCTTACACTAAAATCAACAATATTTTCTAAGAGCAAAAGGCTATTTAACATCATTCAGTTTTTCGAAATCTTATCATCAATTCTTAAGTACCAAAGAGAAGGTAATGTGTGTACAATTTTTGACACAGCTATATCAAACATGAACATACATAAGAACTTAAGAACATAAGAAAATAAGGAAGCTACAAGAGGCCGTGCGACCTACACGAGTAGTTTCTGTTACTTAAACACTACCTACATCCACCTTTCGTCCCCATCCATGATTTATCTAGCCTTCTTTTAAAGCTCCCTAATGACTGCACTATCTACCTGTCTACTGAGTCCATTCCAATCATTTACCACCATTTTGTGAACCAGTTTCCCTATTTCTTTTTTTAAATACGCTTTTCCAGCTTGAATCCGTTACTTCTGTTCTACCCTGATTACTAGCCGTAAGAACTTTTCCTACATCTCCTTTATTGTATCCCTTTATCCACTTAAAACTTCTATCAGATCGCCCCTTTCTCTACGTCTTTTGAGTGAGTGTAATTTAATAGTTTCAATCTCTTCTCATAACTAGAGTTACACATCCCATGAATAATTTTGGTCATCCTTCTCTGCACTGATTCTAACAAGGCTATATCCATCCTGTAATATGGAGACCAAAACTGAACCGCATAGTCTATGTGAGGTCTGACTAGAGCCAAATAAAGCTTTAGAATAACCTCAGCACTTCTACTTTTAACACTTCTGGTAATGAATCCTAGCACACTATTAGCTCTATCTAGCTTCAATACATTGTTTCCTAGGTCGGAGGTCGGAGCTCACCCTCACTCCCAGATCTTTTTCACCTTCTGATCTTTTCAGCGATACATTGCGTATGGTGTATCTATTACCAGGCTTTTTTCTCCCAAACATTCATAATGCTGCACTTATCAATATTAATTCCATCTGCCACCTGACTCATTTAATTTATCTTAGTCTCCCTGCAATATGTTTACATCAGACTGTGATCTAATAATCCTACCTACCTTAGTATCATCAGCAAACTTGCTGATATCACTGCTAATCCCACTATCCAAGTCGTTGATGTAAATAAAAAATAGTAATGGACCCAAAACAGACCCTTGTGGAACCCCACTTGTCACCTGCCCCCATTCAGATTTAGAACCATTAATTGTAACCCTTTGTTGCCTATCACTTAGCCAAGCTCTGATCCAACGAAGAACCTTCCCATCTATTCCATGAGCCTTAACCTTATTTAAGAGTCTCTTGTGTGGTACCTTAACGAATGCCTTACTAAAGTCCAGGTATATTATATCATAATCCTTATCATTATCTGCTGTCTCATAAACTTTCCTATAAAAACTCAATAAATTGGTGAGACTGACCTACCCTTGGTGAATCCATTGTTGTGAATCATTGACCAAACTATGTATTTATAATGGCTCTCTAATGTTTTATGCAATAACAGACTCCAATAATTTACCTACCTTACGTTAGACTAACAGGTCGATAATTTGACATTTGTCCTCTTATCACCCTTCTTAAATATGGGGACTACCAAAGACTACTGTATACTGGACTTGCTACTCGTGCCCCGCGCCAACCCGCCCATGACCAGTGGAGGCCAGTTTTGCGATTCCTGACATTTTCTAACATCACCCCCATTTCCCTTCCTGTGGTTTATCAGTATAAATGATATACCGTTATCTTTGCAAATGTTTGTTCTATAATATTATCAAATAAAAATCAGTAAAATACACTAAAGAAATGACATTATGAGAGAGTGAAGAAATATGCATGAACTTAATATGCACTTAAACCTCTTCGCCATTTAATATTTTGCGAGAAAACATTTTAGATGAAACATATCAATAGAAGCGGATTTTCATAAGCTTTCCATTGATATATTTCGTTTTCTGATAAATTAATTAGAACCATACATAAATTAGCATTAACTAAAAGAATAGCATCATCATCGGATCAGCAAATGAAAATTGTTCCATGAATACAGTAGACTATGGTTTATCAGTATTAATGATACACTGTTTATCTTCGTAAATGATTGTTCTATAATATTATCAAATAAAAACTAAAATACACTAAAGAAATGCCATTATGAGACTGAAGAAATATGCATGAACTTATTAATTCTATTATTAATTAATATTCACTTAAACTTCGTCATTTAATATTTTGCGAGAAGACATTTTACATGCAACATATCAATAGAAGCGGAATTTTATTAGCTTTCCATTGATATATTTCGTTTTCTGATAAATAAATTTGAACCATGCATAAATTAGCGTTAACTAAATAAAAAACATCATCAATCAGGTAATTTTCCCGCTTGATGAGGGTTTTTTATTTAGTTAACGCTAATTTATGTATGGTTCTAATTAATTTATCAGCAACAAAATATAAGTTCATCCATATTTCTTCACTTTCTCATAATGTCATTTCTTTAGTTTATTTTACTGTTTTATATTTGATAATATTATAGAACAAACATTTGCGAAGATAACGGTATATCATTTATACTGATAAACCATAGGAAGGGAAATGGGAGTGATGCTCGAAAATGTCAGGATGCGCAAAACTGGCCTCCACTGAAATATCCCAAACTGAGTAGCAGTCCAGTATACAGTAGTCTTTGGGACTACATTTCCTTTCCTCCACATTAAGGGCACCTCGCCTATATCAACTGACTTCCTAAAAATATGCACTAACGACTCACCAACAACCTCTTTGCATTCTTTGAATACTCTGGGATAAACTTCATCGGGTCGTGGTGACTTAAAATTCTTCATTCTATCAATACCCTCTTCTACCATTTCCCTAGTTATCACAATATCTTTGAGTTTCTCATCATCGTTTCCCCTTTAAACATCTGTTCACTGTCAGGTATCGTCTGTAAATCCTCCTGAGTAAAACATTTAAGGTGAGTTAGAAATCCGAAAATATTTTGGAAAAATTTAAAATACTGAAAAATCCTGAGGAATGGCAACACTTTAGTAGTATAATTCTGAAGTTTTAGCGTAAAATTTCTTATGGTTCTGTAGTTATAGATGGTTCCCCCCACCCTATCCCCTTACCTACCCACCCTATATCACACGACATCCTGGAGAGATGTGTCCGTGGACTGACACAGAACGCAAATGAGAGCTTCCACAGCAAGCTGTGGTCACTGGCACAGAAAGTTAAGTTTGTTAGCTTCAAAAGACTATCGTTTGTTGCAGAGTCAGCAATATTAGACCATAACTTCGGTTATCAGAAGGCAAGTCTGCTGAAATCCTTCAAAGTCAACTCGAAGGCACTAAGAAAATCCCTCTCACAACAAGATAAGAAAGAAGAAGGCACAGCAAGGCAAGCTACACCCAAAGCCAAAAGAAAGAACAAACATTAGGAGACTATACACCTGGTGACTTCTAAGTTCACATAATTTTCCTAGCCAGTGAGGAGTCTGGGGAACTCTGAAGAGATAATAGCTTGCCTTGAGGGAGGGCAGGGGGGGGACTAGGAGCCCGATTTGCTATAAATACATGTGAATTTCTTATCAAAATGTAAATAATCCAAAAAAACAATGAAGTATACCTGAAATCACTTTATGTTTTGCCATTACAGGTGTGCAATCGAAGGACAAACTTCATCGGCCCGTATCTCAAAACATAAGTTTTCTATGTTCAAAATGACATTTCTCAGCAAGTGTTTGGTTTCATTGCATTGAATCAGAAACTAAGAGCAAGAACAATCATTGAACGACCATTACAATTTTTTTATATCTGAACTGTGATTTTTGTTTGATTTATTTTTGTCAAAAAAATGAAATCTTTTAACAATTTTTTCAAAAAAATCATAATAAATCACATTAGGCAAATAACAAAAATACTGAAATGGTGAATTGAACACCACTATGACGTGTCTTACCTATACAAGTTTGAAGAGGGGGGAGCAATAATAACGGAAAAATAGCGCTTTGAAAATTTTGAAAGGGGTGAAAGGGCACGGAAAGGAGGACGGCTAGGGAAGGGGCTTGGTGTCTAATATTTATGTACATGTTGTCACTACTTCATAACATGAATGTCACTTTGATTCATGCATATTTAATGTAGATATGGCATACCCAATTCTAGCTGGACGCTCCCCATAAGAAATAATCATAAATTTTACACATATCCTCATCCATACTTACAATCTGACCCTTCCCTATCCTTAATGGTCCCACTAAATCCCTAGTCTTTGTCTTATAGACCTGATAAAAAACTTTAGGGTCAGTCTTTGCCTGGCCAGCGACCTTTATCTCATATTTGTTCTTTGCTGCTCTTGTTAATCTCTTCACTGTCCTCACCATCACGTTATACTGTTCTCTGCTCACCTGTCCAGCCTTACATGTACCTGTAATATTTGTAATAGTTTAATTCTGCTGAATTAATCATTCTCTATATCACTGTAATCATCATCTTCAATATCCCTCATCAGACTTTGGCATCTCCTCCTCAACCCTGTAAATTTATTTTTGTAAGTCCTTTGGTAGAGCTGCTTATTCTACCTCTGGGGTACACATTTTCCATTCTCCAGCCTCCACCCACTGTTCAGTAGGGATAGAATGAGCTCACTTTTATCAAAGTTGAGAAACGGGTAGGACTGATACTTCACTCGCTGCACCTTCAAGTTGTGAGAATCTCTGTCAGGTGGTATTCTTGATATAGACTTCCTTTGAAATGCTTTCCACTTCTGAGCTCTGGCTTCACCAAGTGTTTGGCTGACTTTGTTACCATAGATGTATCAATCAATCAATCATTGGGGGCATACGCCGGGGGGCACATCGCCTCACCCACCCTACGACGCCACTTCCCGGGGGTCACTGAAATATCATCATTCTAGGTGAATGTAGACATATAATTGCATTTTAATGGCTATTATTCATATATAGAAGTAAAGATGAAAATACAAGCAAAGAGCTCATCCACGCTTGGCAGCGCGGCCGCGGCAGCAGCAGTGTTGTCATTAATGTAAGACACATGTAGGGCTACCCTCTGAGGAACTTTCATGTGTTGTCAAAAATGTATTACTCCTGTGGAAATTATACTTAATTTGACGTGAAACTCACCTTGCAAAACCCAAAACTACTTATACTGAAAGCTTACCCTATTTTTAGTTACTAAACAAGGTACTCATCGGGTACCGGTGTATACCCCATCAGTGGTAGATGGGTTTGAATGGTTGAAGGCTTGATTATTTTTTATTATTTGCGAGAAGTAGAAGTGGGCCGGTGTGGGGTACTGGTAGCTGGTTTGTGGTGCACGTGTCTAATGGCGCGACGGTAACTTTCCAGAGTCCCGTCGGCTGGAGTTAATCCCGGGCGCAATACTCGCTTATAGTGGTGTTATCCCACGTCCTTTTTTCACTAACCGATTGATCGTTATATTGGTTTACTGGGGTTAGGATGGTGAGCGTGACTACACCTTAAGGCCCGATTCACACTATAGGGATGATCGCGCTCTGCTCACGGTCCGGTCAAATTCATCACATCAAAGCAACGGAAGCATTCACACTGACGGTAACGGTCTAGGAGCGCTCCTCTGACAAACCATTCAAAAGATATTTTGACCGGAGCGAGAGCGAAGATCAGGAGCACCCTACTTGCATCTCACAGTGGCATAATCAGGATCCTTGTGCTTTTCTTTCATAATGCTACTCATAATGTAACACTGTGTAAACAGTGAAGGAATAAATGAAATAAATAAAATGAAATATAGGAACAAATGGTGATTTTCTAAACCCTTACCTCTTATTAGTTTTGAGTCGTGCTGAATGATTAAATTTGAGTCACATCTTTCATTTATCTTTATCTTACCTTAGACATACAGCCAGTTTTTTCTCTTGGAGTGATTGCTTCTCTGAATGATGTGTGTTTCCTTTTTTTTCAGGTCTTCTAAATTTTTTGATAGTATTTTTTCAAATGTTCCAATATTCATCCTGAAATAGCTACAAAATTTACTTTCATCATCAATAAGAGGGGGAAAACAGCGTATGGAATTCTCCTTCACTTTTCCTATCTTGCAAGATGGGATGACCCACACTCTCTTTCTTTTCTGACTTTGTTTCTCTCTTCTTCTTCATCCAGTGCAATGGCGATTACTGCCAACTCGGCTGGTGAAAAGTCACACATCCTCCTTCAATGATGGTCGTACATCCATTGCTGTTGAGGGATCCTGGGATATATATAGGGAATGACGGGACAGTGAGCGGAGCGAGAGCGGAGAGAGAACAGAGCGTGACCGTCCCTATAGTGTGAATCGGGCCTAATAGTGTAAAATCAAGAGCGTGACTGATTGCCTGGTCGAAGGCTTGTGATCAAGTCGGCTGCCCCTACACACTTAGAGCGTTCCAATATGTATCCTCATACAGTGGAAGGTTCCAATATTTTTTCCTCACAACTCTTAAATTATCTTAACCCTTCGATTAATTGTGGTACTAGTTAATACCACTAGAATTATGTTACTATATTTAATGTATCTTAATTTATAAACAATTCTACAATAATATGTACATAGTGGAATTTTACTCACCTCTCCTGATGACATGGCGGGGGATCCCAGTCACCACCATCCTCCCCGATTAGAGAACGGTTTTAGTGGATAATTTCCAAACTCCTTTCCTATCCTTACCTGCATCACATTGAATGTCACAGCATATTCTCTGAGTTTGTACTTAGACTTGCGAATATCACTCACTGTTTTGTTTCTTTACTCCATACTCGTCACACATCCGGGCGACAGAAACATGATTCCACCCTTTTTAATACGTTCTAATTTCTCTGCAAAACTTAGATTCACACGCTTTCTTTTACCACTTCCCTTCTCTTTCGATGCCATAATAAGTTCACTGCACTGTATAAGTCTAAATAAGCATAAAAATCACTGAAAAACAGGCGAACACAGCTTAAACTGAGCTTGTAAACATGCGCTATTGCGCTCCGACTGTCATAAACATGTACACTACCTCCCGAGTTTCACGCTATCCGAGTTTCGCGATCCTCGAGTTTTGCGCTGAGTCCTAAATTCTTACCATCCCGACTTTCGTGCATTATCTCCCCGAGTTTCGTGCAACTTCATAATTTTTGTTGTTGTTGTTGTTGCCTATAGTGCCGTTAGGCAGTGACCTCCAGGGGTGGGATGGTAGGCCCTGTAATCAAGGGCTGTGATGGTTGGCCCTCGCCCGTGGTGGTGGAGGCAGGATTTTTATAAAAGTTAATGGGTAGCATTAGTAGAAGCGAAATTGTATTAGCTTTCCATTGATATATTTAGTTTTCTGATAAATGAATTAGCGCCATGCATAAAATAGTGTTAACTAAATAAATATCATCATAAATCGGGGTATAAGCAAGCGCGCCAACATCAGTACTCCCTGTGTGAGTGATTGAGCGAGGTTCTCTTCGCCGGCGTCCGCTCCCGCACACCACAGTCACCGTTTATCTCACGCACACAGTAGCTACAGCTCATTATTATTACTAGGTTTGCAGTGCTTAAGCTGTGTATTAAACTGCAGTGCGAATTGACTAGTCTTTAAGAATTGTAGACATGGGTAGAGTGATTAAATATACTTTTCAAGCTCACAAGGTAGTGGTATATATCACTGGCGTAATAAGTCTGGAAGATCGCTACCAAGCAGAGTCATGATGTCCTTCCATTTGTGCCTCGGTATGTTATATGGATCTATATTCCCTATTTCCTTACATTTTTCAATGTAACGAGGAATAAATCCAGAGTCCAACATCTGGAGGACATAGTCTGACAGATGAACACCATCAATCACTTTCCCAGCCCTCAAAAAAGAGATTAGTAAGCGTGAATGTACCTCATTTACAGGGGAGGTAATGCCCTTTGTTTACATCACCACATGGCCGCTGTCGCCCAGCCATGTGCTCGGGGCAGACCAATCGGCCACCGCATCTCCCAGCGGTGATCCAAAAGTGTCTTTCTTAAGGTCTGTTTCCATTTTCTTTGGCGTATCATATAACTTTTAGCTTGTATGCGATAGTATTAGTAAATAGTTTTGATGAATTCGCCATGGGTGATAATTCCCAGGACTGAAAAGAGCTTAAGATACGTGTGACAGCCTAGTGGTAAATGATACGTCAACACTAGCAGACGATAGATGGCGCTGTTGGCGGCAATCGTGGCAATCTGCCTCCAAAAGGGGGAATGTAAACATACCAGCGTGAGGACAGATTATGTAGTTGATTTGAATGTTTTATGGTATTTTAAATACTTGTAACAGGTAAGTACTGAGGTACTGAGTACTGAGGAAGTACTACAACATTCGTCTTGGAAGACCATTAGTATTTTTCAGGTTTTTTTTGGGGGGGAAACATGAGTCTTATAAGCCGTAAAATATGGTACTACGCCTCGCACCGGACTAAATAAGCATTTTTACAGTGTTTTCAATACCCGAGTTTTGCGATCCTCGAGTTTAGCGCTATGCCTTGTGAAGAAAGCAAGCGCGAAACTCGGGAGGGTACTGTACTATGCGCTCCGACTGACGGACTCTTAAGGGGAGCGTCACAAATATTTCCGAAAACAATAAAAATATTCGAAATAATTATCATGCGTAGTTGAACACTTGAGCAAGCTTGTGACAAAGTATTATAAAAAAAGCAGAAAAAATGAAAGAGTTATGGCTGATAATGTATATATGATATGGCTGATGGGTCATAAGAAGAAGTCAAGAAAATGTAATACGTTCTAATATTCTGTATTTTATCCCACATACACACCTTCTACATCTAAATCACTAGCAACACAGGTTCCTACCTTATACATCTTAATATCTGATACATTAAAACTCCTTAAAACCCAAGCATTCCAAAATAAAAAATAAAAAATTATTTTGAGTTGACGATTTGAGCGGCGATAAGCGGTCTGATATGCCATTCTTGCCCGCAAATTTGTCTCGCGAATGGAGTCCGTTAAATCCGAAGTCCGTTAAATCGAAGTCAGTTAAATCGAGGGTCGACTGTATATATATATAATATATATATATATATATATATATAATTATATATATATATATATTATATATATATAATATATATATATATAGTTATATATATATATATATATATAATATATATATATATATATATATATATATATTATATATATATAGATAGATAGATGAAAGATAAATAGATAGATAGATAGATAGATAGATAGATAGATAGATAGATAGATAGATAGATAATATATAGGAAAAAACAATCAGACAGGATAATCCAGAGGAAAATGGTAGGCACACAGAAGTGTTGGCACCATCTAACATGCACCCGCGAGCTGCTCTGACAGTGTAATGAGGTTCACCCACTGTCATTCAGCCAGTCACCTAGATAGGATTGTGAGTTGCCACCCATGAACAAGGGGGAGGGTTTATGGGTGTTTTAAGACTAAATACAGTGAATTTCAGCATTACACTAAAACCCTTATAACTCGGCACGATAGGGGCTCTGGCCCTTGCCGAGTTATTCAATATGCTGAATTATGCAAATGCCCAATAATACAATAATACAATGGGCCCATTGTAAATAACTTTTACCCATAAATACCACTCATAAATCCACTTAAAATCTTTCTGCACCGTCGAGTGGCCTAAGAACACCCACATGCCCTGTCCATTAACTCTACCTTAGACTGCGAGTGCATCGAAGGACACAGGGTGGCGGCATGAGCCTCTAATCACAGGCGTCACTATAACAATCCTGCCTGCGCCACCACGGGCGAGGGCCAACCATCACAGCCCTCAAGTGAGCCTCCAGGGCCTACCATCTGAGCCCTGGAGGTCATTGCCTACAGGCGCTATAGGCATAGATGTAAAAAAAAAAAAAAAAAAAAAAAATAATAATAATTACTCGGCATCTCATTCGAGATACATAATTTTTTGCCGACTGTCTTTGTCTTGGCGAGTTATATCAAATTCCAAGCTATACAATGCCGAGTTATAAGCGTTTTAATTTATATGGATTTCTGGTGAATATTGGAATTTGCTGACGCACACTGCGTCATCCGCCGTTCTACGGGAGTTTTCTGGATGACTCAATATGCGTCATCCGCCGACCAAAGTGTTAAATGTTATTTTCTCTTCTTTACCCTCCGTATCGCATGTGTACAGTACCCTCCCGAGTTTCGTGCCTGCTTACTTCCGAAGGTATAGCACAAAACTCGAGGATCACGAAATTAGGGGTATTGAAAACCCTGAAAAAATGCTTTTTTATTCCGGTGCGAGGAGTACCATATTTAATGGCTTATAAGATGCACTTTTTCTCCCAACAAATACCCTGAAAAATACTCATGCGTCTTCCAAGACGAATGTTGTAGTACTTCCTCAGTACTCAGTACCTCAATACTTACCTGTTACAAGTATTTCAAATACCATAAGACATTGAAATCAATTTATCTGTCCTCACGCTGTGATGTTTACGTTCCGCCTCTGGAGGCTTAGCAGATTGGCGCCAACAGCGCCATCTGTCGTCTGCTAGTGTTGATGTGTCATTTACCACCAGGCTGTCACACGTATCACAAGCTCTTTTCATTCCTGGAAATTATCACCCATTGCGAAGTCATCAAAACGATTTACTAATACGTACTATCCCATACAAGCTAAAAATTGTACGATACGCCAAAGAACATGGGAACAGAGCAACAGAAAGACACTTCGGACCACCGCCTACCGAGAAAATTGGTAGATTTTACTTCCGCCTGCCGGTAGAAAATCTGTATTTTTATTTATTTTTCTCAGAAATTTCTTTCCAAAATCAGGGCGCGTCTTCCAAGATGCTTGTCTTATAAGCCGTAAAATATGGTATTCGAGAGGTATTCGAAGGTGCGAACGAATTAGAATAAATTCATTCAACATGTCAGTCTGAAGCCAATTTCTTGATTTCGTTTTTACGTTAGTTACCGTGGAGAGTACTCTTTCAACCATCGCGTTGCTGATTGGGGTTGTTAACAAGCCAGGGTATAATCAGCTAATTCTTTGAAGATACATTTTCCTGATGATGTCTTGTACACAGCGCGACTATGTCAGTACGACTGTTGCGACAGCCGCGACACCAGAACATTATAAGTGGCCAGGGCGAGGATATAAAACATCAGCAAGCACCCTAAATGTCATGAAACGTCAAGTGGATGCCCATCCTCAATTAAGAGCAAGAAAAATATTGCGATATGACTTTTACATCCTCGCCCTGGCCACTTATAATGTTCTGGTGTCGCGGCTGTCGCGACGATGCAACCCACCGTGAAACTTTCCACCCACTTATGCACACATCTCCTCGTAACATCCACATCCTGATATTTCTTTCACTGGCCTCTCTGCCTTGTGTAGAGATACAATAACTTTAATTGCTCCTTGTTAGTCTTTCTGCCTCATTATGGAAGGAAAA